>VZRH01003699.1:2245840-2406317 GCA_013397555.1 Urocynchramus pylzowi
TTTATGGTGAGGTTGTCTTTTTGGGGTTGGGGTTTTTTTTTTTTTTTTTTTTTTTTTTTTTTATTTTATTTTTTTTTTTTTTTTTAAGAAACCCAGGTTTGGGATTGCTTAAGTGTCTGTAAAGTTTGTTCATGTTTCTACACTATACTGAAATTTGCCCATATGTCCCTTCTAATCTTCCTAGATATATGTAAGGGCAGGGTAGGTTTAACCTTTTTCAAAGCAAGTGATTGCTCTCAGTTTCAGTGGAAATCATATACATAAAAGAAGCTGAGCTCTTGCTCAAAGAATATTTTTTTTTCTGCCTGGTTTACTGGAGGGGTGACTTGCTCTCCAAGGTGCTGTTGCTCTGGAAAGCAATGGCTAGATCTGGTTTTATTGATGTTTCCCAGAATCAGTTTTTGGTGGTTTTTTTTTTTTGGTGTAATTTTTTTTTAACCTCTTTGTCATTAGAAAGGGAAAACAAAAACAAATTATTTGAAAGGCAATACTGACTTGATGCTTGTTACATAAGGCTGTTTCATAGTTCCTTTTCAGTGACTGCTTTTAAGAAAGTCCTTCACCCATTTACATAGTATGTGTACAATTTTTTGCTTATCTACCTAGACCACTTCTGTTTTTACATACTAGACCAAAATGACCAGCTGAACTGGATTGAAGCCAGAGAATTTTATCCACTGGACAAAGGCATATTCCTTTCAGTAAAGTAAAGATTATTTTTGGTTTTTTTGTCTGGTTTTAGGGCATCATATTTTCTTTCATAATATTTGTAACTATGAAAATAAATTTTTGTAAATATGAAGCAATGTGTCATTTTCTCTTTTGTTTTTTTACCTTGTGTCATTGAAGCTTCCATATAAGAAAAAAGTATTTTTAATAGATTTTCTTGTTTTGTACTATAGGATCATTGGTGTTACAACTTTTTTACCTGCAGATATACATCCTCTGAATTTAATGGCTGTGCTACGAATTTATGTATAAACTAGCCTCCTCAGAATAATAATGTAGTCTTTTGGTTTATAGTATGACTACCCAAATGTTTGAAGCAGACTTTTGCTTTCCAGGTTGATATTTAATATGATTTTTGTGCCAAATGTTATTCTTCTCTCCAATCCAACCTGAAAGAGTATAACCACCATTTTCCACCCACCTCCTCCCCCAGAAATGGAAGGTGGGGGGAAGCTGTGTCAAATTCCATTGTGTCACTCAATGTTTTGAGATTTGGGAGCTGGGGTCTCAAATTAGGCATTAGAGTAGTAACATGGTACACAAGTCTGTCATTGCACACCATGACACCTCTCTAGCTTTCAAACCCTAGCAATCAAACTCCTGTGCCCATGGCATGGCACTGTTTTCCATGTTGCTAGCAAAAGGCAAGCTTCTTACCTCATATCAGAATGGTTTTGGATGCCATTTTCTTGTTTCTTCTCCCAGTATGTCCCTGCCTTGATGGAAGAAAATGTTGTTTTCCAACTTGGCAGGAATGAGAGTTGAAGGAAAAAGTTTTAAGGAGCAAATGTTTAAAACCAATTCATCCTTCTGTAAACTCATGGAGTGCTCTGTTTCAGGCTGCAGAACCAGAATAAACCCTGGTACAGGCAGAAACAAACAAAAAACCCCAAAACACTTCAGAGTCCGCATTTTAAGTCATAAACCTCCTGTCTTATTTCAGAGCTTAGTCTATATCATAATAAACTATATTGGAGTTCACTGTTTGTGAAGTTTAGACAGTAACAGTCTAGGATGCTAAATGGAGCCTGAAAATCACTTGCACATGTGGAACAGCATGTACTGAAACTGGCTGTCCAGAGGTGAAAGGTCAAAGTGTTCCAAACTGCACAGCCTCTTTTCTATTTCAAAACTCATGGGTATATGAGAAATCTTTTTATAATAAATGCTACTTATTTTAAAAGAGTTCCCAAAGCAATAAGACTGATTATATACAGATTGTAGTTTTTCCTAATTGCATTGTTAGGGAATGATTAATAATTTGGATCCTGGTGAACTTTTCTTATCAGCTTTTGGTTAGTGGATGTCTGACAAACTAGCAGTACCCTTAGTTTTTCCTGGCAAGGGAGAAATCCTCTCTCCTTTTCTTAGGTGGTATGACAAGTACCTCTGTTATTCTTCTCATGCATCTGTCAAGGAAGGGAGGAGAGGAGGTCTTGTACTTTACCCCTCTCCCAGGCATTAGAAATTCCTAGGCTGGGAATACATGTGAGGTGGAGAAGGACATTCCTACAACTCCTCCCTACCTGGCCCGGCTTTGCAGATGCTTTGAAGCAGTGATTTAGGTCAACTGACCTCTCATTTTAAACCTTTGGTTATCAGTTTTACATAACTCTGGTACTTTTCTCTACTGTTTAGATTCTAAGTAGCAAACTGAAACTGATAAGCATTTTCTTCAATCTTTTGTATGCAGATTTGGGAAGCCAGGAATGCCGTGTCTTTTTAAATTTTTTTTTTCACCATATTATTTAACTTTCAAAGGTGATAGATTTGTTCCATGAATACTGCAGAAATGGAAGACTTAAACCTCAATTTTTTTCAAGAAGCTTCCTACTTACCAAGTGAGGAGTAGGTGTCTTAGAGCCTTTTAAAGCCCACGTTAAGGATTTGTTCTAAATTAACAAGCCAATAAATGGAAAGTACTTTTTTTTTTTAGTGAAATGTATGTTTCATAAAATTTTAAGCAAATTGAAATTAGAAATTTAAATATTTTATTTTTAAAAGTTGTTTAATTACATATGCTTGGTTTTCATCTTAACTGATATTTGTGCACTGATTTTTTTCCCTTGTTTTCTTTACAATTTTTAAAAAATGTAAAAGAGGACTTGGGGACATCTGTCAAATAATGACAAGTGTTTTAAAAAAATCTAAAGAGTATATTGAATGGAATGAGATGCTGATGTCACATTAAGGTATTGAAGTACTGCTTACCTTAATTTTGAAAACTCATGTCTATACCCTATGTTTGCAGCTCTGTGTTTGCAATCTATGCACGTATTGACTTTCAATCTGTGTTGCTAAGATTCTGATTACTGCACTAGTTTTCTGAAGTGTTGCTTCTGTCATATTATTTCAATTTTGCCTATTTTGCAAGAGGTTAGATATGTTTATGACTAGGAAAGGAATTTGTTGTCCTTTATTGGTTTAGTTGTGAGCCTGATGTAATGTCAGCTTATATTATAATTATGGCTCCTGGCAAAAAAGTTGCAAAGCATTTCTCAGATTTTGTGCTTAATTGCTGCATTTCTCAAATTTTGTAATTCATTTTATGAATGTTTTCTGAGAGGCTGGGTTTTGCAGCTGTGTATGGAAAAGGATTTGCCCTTCAGTTCTGACAGCCTGTAGAAGCTCTGATGGAGAATCTCAAAGCTGACTGAGGAAGGAGTAGTTTTTCTTTTCAGCTCATTCACTTATCAGTGGTTCTGCTCCCTTTAGCTGCAGTCAAACGTCATGTCCAAATTTGGCAAGCTGATGCTTTTTTTGTTTAAAGTTAAAGCCATTTTGGCATTGGAAATGAGATAAGCTCGTTTCAAAGGACTGAAGTTGGAATGAAGTTAGCAAGGCTCTGTGCCAGCAGATAAGTCTAGTATGCTTCATAAATTAACATGCTGGCACTTACATAATTTTTGAACATAAGCTGGCTGTTACACAACTCTCTGATGTATTTGCCATTCGACTTTACCTGAAAAAATAATGCAGAGCAGTTGTTAGATTTATAGAACCTCTTTCATGAGGCATATTCTAGAGCATATTCAGGAAGTAGTCCAAATACTTCATTAGGTGTGCAATGACACGTACCTACAGGAAAGAACATACCTCTTCAGACACCCAGCACTGCCTCTGTTAAAGGCAAAGTCTCACTTTTTATTTCTACAAGAATTACTCCCACTTCTTGATTTCATGTGTGATTTTATGTGTTTAGCTATGTAATCTTTTATTGCTACGTGGAAACTAACTGTGTCTTTTCAAGAGAAAAGCTTATATTTACTAAAGGGATAGCGAAGAGATCAAGTGGTGTCAAGATACTTATCTCTTGTTCTTTCCAAGCCTTAGGTGTAAAAGGTAAACATTTACCACTAGATTATTATTGCTTCTGTCTGTGTAGGCCAAAATACGCATGTGGATGCTGTTAGTATGCCAGTGGTGGCAAACCATACATCTTTTCTTGTGCTGGGTTGCATGATACAAGTCAAGTACTGGCAGAGCCCAGAAAAGAAGAGGTTGGAGGAAATAAGATGATTTGGACCAGGGAAACAGGCAGTGGAGGTGATGGATGTAACATGAGGCCTTTCAAAGGGGTATGTTAAATTGTAACTTAGCAGATAGCAGGCATTTTAGATACTTAGCTGTTGGCCAGCTGTGTTTCAGACATGACGCAGTCAGCTTCTCCTGTGTACATCTTGCTTAGACGCTGCAGCCTTTCTTTTCAGCCATGTATTTTGTAATTGCCATTCAAGTCTCATTCATGGGATATGAATTACTGTATCCACACTATTCATAGACAAAAATTGGCACAAAATGCTCTAGTATGTTCCTTCTATAATTTACCTTTTTCTGCTACTTAGCTAATCAAGATAAAAGGTTATAGGCAAGTGAATGTATTGGGATTACATATGCTGCTACTGGAGAAGGAGCTGGTTCTATTCAGTAGCAGCAGATGTAACCAAAATTTCAGAGAATTTTGCAAAACTCAAGACTAAGAATAGATCCCTAGTACATCTTGTGTGACTAGAGGAACCCACCAGGCAGGAGGCAGTAGCAGTGCTTTTTGGATTGCATTTTGTCTAAAAATTATTAGATGACAAGAGAGAGCTTGTTCTTCTTGGAGTGGTAAAACTGTCAGTGAAGATCCTGCCTATAGTGTATGTCCCTCTCCATGGAAACACTTGTGTGTATGTATGTTTTCTCCCTTCTTCTGGTATATTTGTCAGTGAAAGTTATATCTGGAAAAAGATCTGAAATGTCAAGAAAAGAACAGTGATTTCTTGGTTAAAAAGAAAATGTTTATCCCTGTGTGGTTGTACTTGCTTTGTACTTTACTCCTGCTCTAAGATTTTTATTTTTTTTCCATCTATAATTTTTAACTTATTATCATTTGAGATAATTAACTTATTGAGAATGTTTTATATTGTAAATAACAAATAATAAAAGTCTGGGAATGCTGTGACTATCTACAAAATACCTTTAGGAAAGGCAGAAATGAAGTGGGAGGCAAAGCTGCTCATCCTGTTTGGATCTTCTGAAGTTTCTCCTAGTTTTCATTATAAGCAGTTCTTTTTAATCTTTATCCTTGGCTGTAAAATACTGCTTTTCCTTAGGGCTCTTGGAATACAGCAGAGCAAAGTGCTTATATGCAACTGTACTCCAACTGTGTGAATGCCACTGAGAGTGTGTCTGGTGTTTCCCTGGGGCTGGCTACAGGTTTTTTGGAGGCATGTAGGCACCAAGGGACCATAAGAATTTGAACTGTGGTCCATGGTGACTCATTCTGTATTGCTGTACTTGACAGGTTTGTCTGTCAACCCCTGTCTGTGAGCTAGTGTGCATTTGTGTCTTATGAGAGAAAGATATCCTTGGTAACAGGTATTTACAGTTCTCTGTCAGCATATTGACCCAAGACCTCTATCTGGGAAGCTTAGAAAGAAGGGAAAACAAAAGTTCATTCTCCCTTAAGCCTGAAAAAATATATGGATTTTTTTTCTAAGTACAGAGCAGTCAAGTGTTTCTTCAAAGCATGTTTCAAACATCTAGATCAATACCTTGACCTATTTTGTGGTCTCCCAAGAGATAAGAGTCCATACACAAACAAATGATGAGATCACATGTGAGATCACATGTTAGGTCATAGTCACTTGTAGTCTAGGTGCCAAAACTTCTGAGTATTTTCCTCTTAGAAACAGGCATTAGAATGTCTTTTAATATACAGTTGTTATCTTATGTTCCATAAAGTACTGTATTCAGCATCTATATTTCTTTCACTTTGTGGCTTGGCTTTAGCATTTTAAAAGCAGTTGCTATGGAAGAGTTGGCCATGTTTATTGGGTCATGACAAACGGCAACAGCTGAAAGACAAATATTGTATTCTGTTTTAAGTATAAGGTGGGCCCTGAGCCAGAGATTAGCAGCTTCAGAATATAGCTAGCCACAAAGCTGGATCCCCGGGTTCTGACGCACACTCTAGTTACTCAAGCAGAATGCTTAAATGTAGCTAGATACTGTAAATATTTTCCCCATTACTATCTTGATTAATCTCTTTCTGCTTGCAAAGGACACTGGCAGCTTGTTCGCGTCCACGAATTAGTTTGTTACCAGCAAAAGAAAATGCCAAATGAAAGTAATTAATTATGTATTTCACACTTTTCCCTGACTGGACTTTTTGTTTGATTCTATTCAGTTAATGTAGGGGTAAGTGCACAGAATTGAGAAAACATTTGCAAAAACTGGCTGTATTGTGAAAAGTGATGAACTGCAGCAAGGATAAAAACAGCAGAAACTTAAGCAGGACAAACTTCACATTTTATCAACATGTAATAACTGTATATGAAATGGTAGATGTGAAAACTGTCAGATATACATATCCACAAAGAGTCTTAAAACTGGTATTCATATATCCACCATTGCTATACTCCAGCATGTGAGAAGTTAATATAGTTCATACCATAGCTGAGAATTTTTGTTCTTGAAGTTTGCTGGTACTGTGGAAATCCAGGCCAGAATTTGAGTGTACCACCTCCATGGCTTTTCAAAGGGTAATCCTCATTCTACAATGTGAAGTAAATCATGGTATTTACAGGTAGTGCTTTGAAATGTGAGTAAAGTGTCCTAACAAAAATCCCTCTGGAAATAAAGACCTGGAAACAGTTTTGCTTGCAATCCTTACCACTGACACCGTCCAGCTAAAAAACCCCACCAAACAAACCAACCACCAATACCACTGAAAGCTAAAAAACTCTTCAGAAATGCAAAAAAAGTCTCCCTAAGACGGATTTTTTACCCCCTCTTGCCTGTCCATTGCATTTCAGCAATTTCTTGTTTAGCATTTCTCAGAGCTTAAAAGTAACTTGCTGAAGTTCTCTCGCTTGAGGGAATGCCAGAATGTTTAAAGTCAGGATCTTCTAACAACCTCCAGTAAATGTGCTGTGGGAGCTGTCAGCTGACCTAAGTTTTATGGCCTGATGCAGGAGACCTTCTCATCTTTGGAAGTTCTGGATTTCAGTAATGATGTCAAGTTGCTGAGGTCTTTTGGTAGACATCTGGATAAGGCAAGAACCAAAGTGTGAGAGCTTGAATGGAATAAAACAGAATTGCAGTAATTTTCAGTAGTAAAATGTTTCATATTCCATGGATGCCTTTCCCTCAATAGTACTTTTGCCTCTGAAGCTGACAGGAAGAGGAGTGGTAGAACAGGAGGGAAAACTAGGGTAGGTCACTCGTATGGGGGGGCTGGCAAGCAGCTGCGTGGTGCTTACTTTCCAGCTGGGCTTAAAACCAAGACAATCAAATTTCCAGCTGGACTAAAAACCACGCCCTTCAGGGTGGGCAGGCCTATAGAGCCTGCAGGCTTTCTTTGGGCTTGCTGTAGCTGTTTGTATCTTCCCCTGTTGATCTTACTCTTGACTCTTTTTAGTCTGGTCTGACTGTAATAGCTACCTTTCTGTGGCTTTCCTGAGGAGCTATCATTCATGGAATCACAGGATGTTTGTGGTGAAGGTGATGCCTTGTAAGGCCACCTGGAACACAGGCTAGACAGTGTTAAAGGAATAAAATAGGTACTTATTTGAAGGCCTTCAAAGGATACACCTTGGGCAGTACAAGAGTCTGGCTGTGGCTCCACCCAAGATGAACGCTGAATCATAAGTGTTCGGTCTTATAAGTTTTGGTCCATTTACTTATTGGGATTAATTGTCTAATTACAGCTTCAGGTTATGAAGTCCCATCCTCCCAGATTGCTCCCCTTGGTTATCTGTTGTTTATAGTTTTTGGGCCCAAAGCCGCAACAGTGTCCTTGGTTCTCAGGCTGGAAAAGGTTTTTTGTCTAACTAAACTGTGAAGAGAACTTGCTAACACTTTATATGAAGTTCAGAGTTATATACTAATGCAGTACAGAATCTGGAAAATATGAAAATATGAAAGCTAAAACTTAAGGCATCAAAGGAAGAAGGCTGACAAGGCTAGCTCCATAACATGGCCAGGTATCCTGTTTCTAGGTCCTGAAAGAACTCTCCCCGGTTTTATCTGCCTCTGATGTCCCAAATACACTGCTCTTTCTTCACTAGTAGCCACCCCACCTCTCTGGTTTTGTGGTATTAGTGGTTTTTTTTTTTTTTGTGTGCCTGGAGGAGGCTAAAACATCTGCTGTTTCTGTAAGTGAGGTACAGGATGTACCTGTGAATGTATGTCTACAAATGAAACAATTTATTTTAATTTAGTGCTGTTTTCCCCCCTGCATTAAAGCAATGGTTAAGACCACAAAGGACATCTTAGCATCAATGCTGTACAAATAAGTTGCAGGTTTTCTGCCTTGAGGATTCTTGTCTTGAAGCCTGCACTGTTTGTGACCCTGCAATGAAATAGATAAACAAAGTAAGCGTGTCTTGCAAAGAATGGAGAAAATTTGGATAGTTAGCAGTAAGTTTAAGATCCTGTGCACAGAATTTATCCATGGTGTGTGCAACTAAAAAGTCAATTTTCTCTAACAGCTTAAACTGCAGAAGTTTTGTAATTAAAGCTGTGATGATCAGAAATTATTTTCTGATACTGATATAGGTTTGGGACAATTTCTTTCTTTGACCACTCTTCTTTAAAACTCCTTTTGACTAAAATGGTAGGTACCAAAATTTTGCGCCCCTATGTAGCAGTATGCTTGTTTCAGAATGTGAGCGTGGATTGGTGACTAGCAGAGGGGTTTTTTGTGCATCCTGGGTGTTTCTCTGTGGTTTTGATGGCATATTACTTTCGTACTTTCTGCTTCAGATTGTCTCATGTGTTGCTTTATGTCTTGTACCTCAGAGCTGGCTGCAGGAGCAGTTGAAATGAATCTATAAATAGTTCCTTGAACTCTTCCATGGCATATAAATATTGCTCTCTACTACCCCAGACGTCCTGGGCACATTCATTTGTCCTCTTTTATGGTGTAAGAAGGGAAGGGCTCATTCTCACCTGTTCAAATACTTCCAGTTACAAGTGAAAAAACCCCCTATCTATAACAGATGAATCTGGTAGTGTAAGAAAAGCCTCTGGTGGGTATTAAGCCAGCTGGTATTTGTACATGTTTCACATTACAGTTCAGAGCACTAACCCAGGGAAGCATGAGTTGGGTCATTGCATGCTTGGGGTTTATCTGGCAAATCACAGTGACAGAAGCGGTGCAATGACCCACTTAGAACAACATGTTCAGGCTTCTCAGTGCTCCCCATCTGAAGTGCTGGTTTCACTTGTATGCTTAACTCAGGGGTGAGGGAAAGAATCACAGTGCAAATGACTGAAGGCTTGATTATTTTAATGGAGCAGTTTATTTCTTTGGTCCTTAAGTGGCACTTGTAAAAAGTCTTGAGATAAAATTACTCCATTTTATATTAATGTAAGATGGCCAAAACAATCTTAAAGGACCAGATCCTTTAAGTTATTAAAATAGCAAATTCCTCTTCCAGTCACTTGGAGTTAGAGCTTGGAGCCCAAAGTGGACACAGGTAAATACTGGGCCCTCTCTTGCAAAGAGAGAGGCTTGTGAGAGAGAAGTGAAACCCCTCCTTTTGGAGGGAACTATCAAGAGCCACTGCTTGTAACTCTCTGGTAATTCTTCACTGGTAGAAATAAATAATTACATTATTCTTGGGATGTTTTTAAAGTGGTTTACTGATTTATCTGATGGATGGAAAATGTAGGAGGATTACTTTGCTATTTGTTTATGGGGGTGATGAAATAATGGCTTCCAATTTTGTTATTTGTGTTGGCAGCAAGAAACATGAATTGTTGAGATGTGAGTGTCTGTACTGAGGATAGCAACGCATTTCGTGTTGTCAGTCAACACTTCCCCCCCTCCCTGCCCTCGTGTCACTTGTGATGTAATGCCATTCTGATGTAGTGGAACCCTCTGTGCTCCTGATTTGTAATTAGATGTGACATCATGATATAAAGGTTGCTCAAAAAATTGGTAGGGGATAGCTGTTATAGGCATTAAAGCTATTTTAGTAAGAATGCTTTCTGCTTTTTTGTGGTATAAAACAAAACTTTTGTGTTGGTTACCACAAAACTTTTCTCCTTTGTGACCCCTGAAGAAACAAAATCTAAATATCAAAAGGCATATTTCTTAATACATTATATATGGGATTCTCATTGATGGAAACGAAACAGGAGCTGGGAGTCCTGGGTGCAGCTGCACAGTGTAACTATTTACAGCACATTTGCACTAGAAGTTGCACCTGCAGGATTGTTCGGGTTCTTGCCTGCTTTCATCACCACATAGTAACTAGAAGCTTTTGCTATTTTTTTTTTGTTTCAGAGGTGACACAAAATCCATAATGAGAGCCTAGCAGTCAGCAGTATTACTTTCTTTGGCATAATTAGTTTCTGACTTAGGGAAGTGCAAGCAGGAATTCATTCATTATTTTGTCATATTCTGCATAGATATGTGTGAAAATATTTTTAATTTTCAAAAGAATGTGACTTCACTATATGGATGAGAACAAGAGATTCTATTGGGCAATCTTTAGCTAGGACTTGGGAACTTAACTATCTGGCCATTACAGGGAGGATAAAAGTAAAATGGCAATTTTTGCATCCTGTCAAATAAATGGTATGATGATGATGATTATCGATAGAGTTGCAGAAGAAAGTCTAGTTAAATTCAGCATCCCTATTTACTGAGTATGGATAAGGTACTGATTTCCATTGTGTTGGTCTGGCAGTTCCCTGCTGTGTAAAATGGATGGATTTAGGTGTTGGTCTGATTGGTATTTGCTGCTTGTAACAATGGATAAAAGAATTTTTTTTAAGCTAACTCATCAGTTAAGTACTAAGAAAGGGAACTATCTGCTCTGCTTTGTTGGGGGAACAGTTAAAGAAGTGGATTCTGGTCTCTGTGTGCACTCACATGTTTCAATATTATAAAACCAACCCAAACTGGACATTCAGTTGTTCTAGTGCTTTCTTCTTGTGCAATTCTCGTTTCATGTTAACACAGAAATTATTACCAATACTGTGGGATCTGTTGACTTCAAAGGAGCTTGCTGTTAACTGGAGCAAAGGCAGGGTTTCACCCTGTAACTATTAATGCTGTAAGGGACTATACTTAGCAATGATCTAAGGTCCTTCTAGAGCTACTGACTTCATGTTTCCAGCTTCCCATGGGCTCATGCACTGCTTTTTCAAATGCACAGGAAGCACCTCGTGTTCCTGTCCGGGTTCTGTATATCAGCATTTAAAAGGCAACTAGTAAATACCAGGCATTGCAGAATGACACCACTTTGGCATGGGTGACAGAATGTGAGACCTGCTAGGGTGACCCTTTGCTTAGTTTGGGATATGGATCACTACCCTGAACTGCTCATGCATTAGTCTCCCTGGCTTGTTGGTATGTTATGGGCTGTCTTGTTTTAGGAAGCCTTTGCCTCAGCAGCAAATACTCTCTCTGCGGGGTGGGGACTGAGATCAACTGTTTTTTGGGGATGCTGTGGTTATGTTCCCTATTTGTCTGTAATGTAGTGCAAGTCTACAACAGAGTTGATTTTATTGCACTGGCACTGACTTTTCTTAGTCTGCAAATCCAGCTGCCAACTCATAGCAATAAAAGCAAATCCTAATAGAAATCAAGAAGCATGCTACATATGCTGACAAGAGAAAAGGAGTTTGGTTTGATATATAATTTTCCAGAAAAGTCAGTGAATATCTGAGGCTTTTAATTGATCTTTTCTCATCTTTTCCTAGGAATTAAACTGGCTGGCCTCTAATTCCTCAGACCTCTCTTGCTCTGGCTATTAGGATGAAACACCACCTACTTGTGTGGGGTGGCCTTCATGGTTTTATAGGGGCCTATCCAAGGAAACTCAAAAAATCCTTTAGTTTATTCCTTAAATAGAGTAGTTGGGATTTCAGCAGACTTAGAATTCAGTATGTTCAGTTTACCTGGATATACTTAAATATTTATCCGCTTTTTGACTAAAACATTAAGAACTACAATCTTCTCCTAAAGTGTCAATGGCTTGCTATTCTCATTAGAACTGCAAATATTTTCCCCTTTTTCATTCATTTTGCAATTAGCAGAGGATTTTATTTCACCCCTTAACCACTCAGACCCTTAACTATCCGGAATTTCTTTATGTTAATGAGACTATACTAACCAGCTGATGTTATTAGGCTTGTTTTTATAGAAGACTATTAAAGCACAGCACTGCCTGTTTCTGACAGTTCTCACAGGCATAAAGCAGGACTTCAGTGATGTCCTGAATCCCACACTGGGTCACCCAGCAAACAGAAAGGGCAAACCACACAATGTTTGACTGTATATGCCAGCATTTGGTTATTGGGCTGTGAGAAGAGATGCATGTGGTGGTTGGTTTAAGCTAAATTAACAGAGGAAGGGAATGGTCATTTCAGTCATACTGACTAAACCAACTGAAAACACTTGCAGCACTGAAAATTATACTGACAAAGGAGTTTCTGCTGGAGTTTTAACAGCAGTCCTTCATCTTAACCTCCCTGTAGACAGGTATCACTTTCAGCTACATATTTATTATTTATTTAGAGATCTTGGTGGGTTTGCATTTTCCAGCCCAGCAACTGTGAAGATGAAACAGCATACACTGGACTTGAAGAAATGGATTATTCCAGTCCAAATGCAGGTGGTTGTTGTATTGGATTTTAGTGGTAGAAGTACACCATGTACAGCATTTGGGAAGAAGCAGCCTGGCAGGAATAGCCAGTGTGGCATGGTGAAGAAGGACCAAAGAGCTACTCTGAGGCTCCAGCAATATCTCTGCTACCAGGCATTGAAAAAAAAATTCAACAAGTAAACCAAACACAACCCCCACCCAAAACCTAGAACCTGCTTTGCTTCTTGTTGCAAGTATTTTTTGACAGTTGTTTCTTCCTAGGCAGAGATGTCCCAAGTGTAAAATGTTCCCCAAAAAACAGTGTTTTCCTTAATTCTCGTTCCTATGCTGTCATTTAACATGGGAGTTCTTGTTTTGCTTTTGTTGAAGAATTAGGATGTAGGAACTTCTGGCATGTATAAATATTTATACATTGTGTGTTTTACCTTTGTGTTTCTGTGTGAAGGGTGGTTCTGGCAAGAGAAAAATCATCTCAAATTGTCACACTCTATGCAGAAAGTCCATAATGTTGCTTTTGCATTCAGGTATTTCATGGATGACACAGATGGACCAAGTGAGAGCTGTGTGGGCAATGCTAGTGGCACACATATACAACTGGTGTAGGCTTGATGGGGGTGTGTGTGTAAGTACAAGGTGTACTAGTATTTGATATAAGCTTGAAGAGTTAAGCACTTTGCAATACTTAAGTGATAAGTTACTTGTATTTGGAGAAATGATGGGGGAAACAGTTTTGTACTCCAAGCAAAATTTATTAGAAGTCTATTCAAGAAAAAAAAAAAACAAAACACAGAGACCTTTTGCTTGTAGGAATTCAAAGTCAGTTACCTGAAAGCCAGGTATGAAAAACCTGCATTTTTCTAAAATCAGATACAGAGTAGAAACAGTACTTTTTTAAATATCACAGGCAACAGATATTTAAGTCCTCAATCATAAATGGCATCAAAGATAGTATTAATCTCACAGCAAAGCTGCATGCAGATCTAGTTTAAAATTGAAAGCCTTTGAATATAAAGCTTTTGCCATGGAATCTGCAATAATAAAGGTATGCTGCACAAAGATGTTTCTTTACCTTTGCCTTAATGACCTTTCTCAGTAATAAAGACATATGTACATTTAGATTTGGCTGGTAAACCATATTTTAATTAATAAAATTTTGCATAAAAGGCTATCTTACAGAATTGCACTATCCAGATGTGCTTATGGTAAACAGAGAAAGAAAAGAAAAACGCATTGAAATGTTCTGTATGTGAAGAGGGCAAATAAGAAACTTAATTTTTTAAAAATCAACAACCGAATGGCTCTGTACAAAAAAGCAAAATTATGTACAAAATGCTACAGAGACTACATACATTTTGATAATTTTGATCCTTTACCCATGAAAAATGCAGCAGAAGCTTTTGCCATCTATAAGGTGCCAAAGAAACCAAATCCAAATTTTTATTTTTATAAAGCCATAGTCATTATCATCCTGTGCCTTAATTTCATTTGCTATTTATGCTTACCTTTGCTTATGGAAAATGTATGTTTTCAAACACTTGTTCATTCAGACAAAAAACCAAAACCCAACACCTCTAAAATATACTGGTTTTTATACTTGTGACTTCTTTTTTCTGTCTAAATTCCTAAAAAGAATGTGTAACTTGGGTTTCATTAACATACATACACATATATAGTGAAATAAATCAGTACATGATGCTTGTGAATATTTTTCAGGTGACTATGTTAGGAAAGAAAAAAACCAAAATCCAACAACCCTTTGCACTAACACTGTGTACCTTCCTGCTCCTTTAATTTCCTGATAAGTAAAAACACTAACCTCTTACACGTCATGTTGCTTACTATTACAACATTTTGATTACAACCATTTAATATCAGACATCAATAGCAGGTTATTATTGTCTATGCTTACAGTACTGTCTTGCTCTTCCTTAAATCTTTCCCAAGTCTTTGTGCCTTCTGCACTTCTTACTTTTTAACAGAAAACACTACAGGTTCACTACAGTTTTTCATTAGGGAAAAAAAGAAAAAAGATTTAGCCAATACCATTGCACCCGTTCAGAACAGTTGCAGTTCTTCCATTTTTCACTTTGCTTGCTTAAGATTTTACAATCACTGTGCATTTGTTACAGCATACAAGTGCAGGCAAAAAATCTATATTATAGTTTGTCATACATTGTAAACCAGTACAATAGGCAAACCCGTGACACAGCAATGTGGAAGCAACAAATGCTGCCAAGCTAATAAGAATGTGTAAAATCAATTTTTTAAAAAATAGTAAACAGCAACTTTCCTCTGTATTACATGCATGCTGAAAAAAATCCCACCAGACTTCATGGTAGTACCACAAATGTTCAAATCAAGATTAATTTTTTCCCCCTTCCCCCCTACCCCCCATGGCAACTCATTTGTGTACCTATCATCGGGCTTTTCCTGTTGTGTTTCACATGAAAAGACTTTAAAGCAGGGAGTATTTAAATGCTGAAATGATTCCTCTTGTCTCAGAAAAGCTTAGTTATTCCCACTGTGGTCGTTGCTGTAATACTGCTGGAACGGTTTGGCGGGTGGGATGGGATGAGGATGAACTAGATGGCCTCTATTTGAGACTGCAAGCGAGAAAACAGAAGGCCAGCGTAGCATGTTTTCTAGCAGCTTTATGCAGATGTGTTGCAGAGATGCAGCATAAATAAGTAGAAAAAAAAATATTTCACAGCCTCTTGACATAGTTTCCAGGGAAAGTACCAAAGAATTTGGTTCTTCTTGAGGTTCCTGAAATTAGAAGCAATAGATGAAAGATGGGAATAACAACAGAAAATCACTATGTAAGCATGGCCTTAAAATTTTTTGTGTTTATTATTGCACAAATACAATGATCTAGAGTTCCTTATACTATATAATTTTATTTGTGAGGTTTAACAAAGTGTAACACAGGAAGCAAAATGCAAATGAAGAGGCATATTTGACTATATTGTTAGGCCTGATTAAAAGCTGTGCTAAGATTCTTGGTACATAGAAATAATTTAATTTCAACAACATAAAGTCTATTTAAATAACGTGAATTTTTTAAATATTAAGAAGTTGTCAGATGATTAAGTTAGCTGCTGTGTGCATGAGGATTTATGAAATGATTAAGCCACCATATCTAGACCTGGTTATGAAATCATTGTTTGCTCAGTAATAATTGGGTTTCACAAGTGGTCAATGCTGTGGATTCCTGTGAGAAGGTTTTAAGTTGCCTGGCCTTTATAAAGAGAGAATTAATAAATAGTCCATTCTGTGTCACAAATGACAACAATGCTGTACAACAATCCGGAGGTATATGTCAATTTGGCATCTATCAATTTTAAAAGACAAAAGTGAAAAATCACCTGCCAATTTCAGTGATTTTGGTCGGAATTTCTCCTGATAAAGCCAGGTTCAAGTTTATTGCACTAAATGCCAAAAATCAAGTTGTTTAAAAGACACTACATGAAGAGGGCAGCACAGGTCAGGGGGGAAAAAAGGAAGAAAGCAACCAAATCAAAACATACCCACAAACCATCCATCATCACATTTTTCCATCACATCAATGACATCTCCCTCTCTGAGCTCCAATTCATCTTCATTCCTAGGAGTATAGTTATATAGAGCCTGAAACCTTAAATAGGACAAATGAGGCATTTTAAAAAGAAGTAAGAGTTCCTTGCACTTTTGCTCAAGTAAAGGAGCTGGTTTAAACATTAAGAAGAAACACTTCTTGCAAATAGAGGTGAAAAGGACTTTTTTTTTTTTTGCCTGGTGGACTTGAGGGTTAGGAACGCATAGTAAATAAAACCCTCATTAGGGAGGCAACTCGTGAGACACTGAAGACTAGGTTTAAAGGCAAGTCCTCAACCAGCTGTTTCAAAAACTTTTTTTTTTTTTAACATTTTAGTGGTATTTTATAGTTCAGTAACCAAACAGAGGACTTCCTAAAGGAGAGTCTAGAAGTGCTAGCCCTGTAACCTTCCGTGGTCAGCACCCAACACTGTGGTTCTGCCTTTAAGCTCTGAGAAGCCAGCAGCAGCACAAGCGAGGGTACCCAGGACAGCAGCTGTCACACGCTGTCACCGGGGCTGGGGGAGCTCCCTGGGCTCTTCAGTGGCTACACAGATCAGCCATCTGTGAGGGTGAGGGAGAGGCCTGGATCAAATCAGAGGACATATGGATGGAAACTCAAACAATATTCAAACCCTGAACTGTGCTTCTATGCCTGGCCGGGCTGCAGATTGCAGGATGTAAGGTGGATAAATGGCAAGAGGTGTGCAATTACTAAATCATTGTATTTCATTCCTTGCCAGCTTTAATTAAAGTTTTTTGAATTGAAAGAATAAACTATCACTATGGGGAACTGAAGGTTCTTGGGCTGACAGCCCACAGGAAGATTATTGCACAAGCCTGTGAGTCCTGCAGAGTCAGAATTGGCCTTTTTTCCTAAGCAACTGTGCCTCAGATATGACTGACTGTCTAAAAAGAAGCAGGGTACAACTGCAGAAATTGGGAAAAGGATGTAGTTTTAATTTCAGATTACTGAAGCAAAACATAATTGTATCCATCCTTTTCTCTTAAAACAGTTCACTGCATTTTCAACTTTAATACCATCATTACACTTTCCCCAGTACTAACAAGATAGCCTGGTCATTGATGTGTTTATCATTCCAGCTAAGTTTTCATGGCTTAAATAAGATGTTTACTTTAGTAAAAACATTCCTGTTCCTGAAAGCCCAATTTGAAAATCCTATATACAGACTGGCGTTAGGTTTAGTTTTATGATGGTCATCTTGATAAACTACACTTACTTTTCACATTGCTGGATTGGAGATTAGAAAAGAAGAAAATGTTCCAAGAAAAAAAAGAAAACCACTTTAATTTCTCATCACTTGCAGTCATCTTCCCAAGCCCCAGAAGTCTATTTTTATATTTTAATTATTCTAACAAAATGGAAAGAGACTGGTTGTTTAAGCAGTTACCTTTGGTAATCTGTGCAGCAGGAGTAAGAAAAATCTGTGCAAAAAACTAAGTGGCAATGATATTTTCTGTTATGCTTATCATCATTCCAGGAAAAAACAGCTATGGTGATATTCCAAAAAATAATTAAATGCAGCTTCAAGGGGATAGGATTTGCAGATGTAATGTATCATGAATAGGATTCAAGCCAATTACTTACTCAAGTACAGTAACAAGAACTTCCCAATGAGCTCTCTTTGTACTTTAGAAATTGAGTTTTAGTAATTTCTAGATAAGCCATCAAAAAACCTCCTTTGTAGAAATTTCATTCTCTCTATGCTAATCTAGGACTTTTGTAAGTATGAAAACTCTAGTAGCATTTACAATACTGACAGAAAACATATTCAAGAGAATTTTAATATAAATTTAAATATAAATTTAATATATTTCTATTTTTAATTTTAGGAATCAATAACTTTAGTAATAACTACTTATAATATATTGAACAAAATGAATTAGAAAATTATTGCTTTCAACACTGAGTTAGGTGCTTCAGTATGCTCAACAAGACCAACAGGAAGTTGTGGTTTTAGTGAGATTGAACATCCAAATCTAATTATGTATTTGTGGTATATCTATCTGGTAACTTTTTGCCCCTCTTTTTCATCTTCAAATGACTAAGGAAAACTTAAAAATATTTTTAGACAATAAACCTTAGGTACATTTAATGAAAAATGATCTAACAGGGCATATGCTGAAGTGCTCTGATGCTAAAGGAAGAATGGCTACTGGTTTCAGTGATCACTGAAGTAGGATCCGAGTGCAAGGCTGGTGGGGGGAATCTCAAGACAATCCTGCACTGAACTTGCATTTTAACAATCAGTACTGAAATATCCCAAGCACTTAAAATAAGACTTAAGTTCTAGGTTCTTCTCCAGTTTTCAGAAAAGCTTTTTTTGTACCTCATATTTGAATTGCACTTGTAAATCCCACCAAAAAGTGTGAGCCTGTGTTCCTGTGATCAACATTACCAAGTTACGTTTTTTCCCCTCTATTTACATCCTGAACTGTTTCTGAATAATTGTATCAAGTCACTAAAGCAGATCAGTTGAATCAATGTTGAATCTGTAATTGTCATTTTGCTGAGATGTAAAAAGGGAGAGAATAAAAAAAGTCAAAATCTCTTCTGTAAGTACAGACAATGGAGAACTGTTAAGTTGCCATGTCTGGCTGCACTGAATGTAAAATTAAACAAAAAAGGCTTTGCCCTCTGGGACCATCTTGGCTATCTTCCTACATCATGCAGTTATCTATAAATCTGTGAAGTCTCTTCATAACTATACTTGGCAAGTTAAAAAATTATCTGATGACTTGCTGGCTGTTGGTTAAATGTTAGGTTTTGGTTTAGTAGACAAGAATTATACTTACGGTTCCCCCCCACTGTGTATATTTTCATGAGAAAGCACAGGGCGCTGTGGCTGAAATGAAATGATTTGAAATGTAATAAAGATTTGCAGTTTAAGGTCCAAATAGTTGGATAGGGGTGTAACACACAGTTGCTCAAGAGTTCATATTCTACTTCGTGTAAAACCATGGCCCATTCTGCCCCCCTTCCAACTCACAAGAAATTCTTAAGAGACAAGACAAACAACTGAATCTTGGCATGTCTAAAGATCTGATTTTTGGAGGTCACAATAAAAACAAAACAAAACTGTGAACTTCATCAGCAGTCCACTCTATTTATAGCATAGTACAAAGCTGGAATAGAACCCTGCTGCCTCTTCACTGTGAAACAGAAATAACATTAGAAAAATCAGATGCAACTGATGAACATCATACATTCTTTGGGTGAAATATATTTTTAGTTAAGCAGAAATAAAATCTCCTATACATAATGGCAGAATCTAGAATAGTCACAGACGAACAGCATACCAATTTACATTACACACACAGAGTACTAACTTGGCAGGCATAACATGCTATGCTTTAACTAATTCTGTTTCATCTCAAGCCATGCGGGCTGTTGGGAGGCAAAGAACAGAAAAATTTTTGAAAGAATACGTTTAATTGGGTGAATATAACAATTAACACTTCAACAGAAAAAAGTAGTCTGTATTTCCAGTGCAAAGCTTTTTGAAAGGAACTATGTTCCTTCTTAATGGAGCATTACTGAGCAATAGTATTCAATACATCTGGATGCAGTGGAAATGAAAAATACTAACCTTCTACAGAAACCATATCCTGCTTAGAAAGTCATTGACTTATATTGATTAGAATCTGGCTGGGGCCAGAAAGTGCAGGAACAGCTGCTTGGAAAAGCTCTTGATATGAGCAGGGATCATATTCTCTGTTGACTGAGGATGCCCTCTGGTCACTCTGTAGAGACTAGTCTGGGAACCATATCTGTTTTGGGAATGTGGATATCAAACACTGCTCATAGCACTTTCTTTCATGAATTGAGTAAACTGCAACCTGATCTTTAAGCCATGGGATTTGTCTTATTGCCCCATGGTTCTCTCTTGGTTTGACTATTTTAGTCACTCTTTTATCACTCTTGAAGATGATACAGTCTTCCAAGAGAGAAGGCAGCTGTAAACAATCCACAGGCTGATGGCAAAAAATTGAACAGCAAAACACAGGATGTAGTTTGTTAGGTTTCTTTCCCTTCTTTTCCTTCTCAGCATCTCCAGATGAAATTAGTTAAATTTATTTACAGCAGTTTCTATGAATAGGTGCAGAAAACGTTGTGAACAATATGTACTTTACAGTCTATAGAGTATAACTTTTAAAAGGTGCCTAAATATGCAGGCAGGTAGATTACAGATTTCAGATTTTTTTTTTTTTAAATTCATATTATTGAATGCTAGGTGGGAAAGAGATTATCAAAGAAGAAAAAAAAAAAAGTTCATACTCTTTACAATTTTCTCTCCCTCACTTAACTCTGCTCTGCCAGTGTACAAGAAAGATGGATTATTTTTACTGAAGAATAAACAGTAAAGATTACAAATTAAACAGTTCTCAGTAAACCTCCTTCAATGGCTGGTTTGTCAAGCAAGAGAATAGTCAGAATGCTTTGTATTTAGACTGGAATCTGCCCTGTTTGTTGCTAATCTTTCATCAGGTCTGTAACTGAGCTGAGTGCCAAAGATAGTCAGAGATGCAAAAGAACTCAACCGAGGTTAAGGACTTCTCTTATAAACAATGGAAGTAGATGTCCTAAACAATACTACAAATGATTTAATGCTTTGAACATAATACCAGGAAGAAACTGGGTAGGTTAGTATTATCTTCTTTTTCTGCATATGCTTCATAAAAGGTTCTGTTGCTAATTAACTACTGTAGAAATAGATAAGAATCAAGGTGACTCATGATTTTCAACTCTATGTTATTGCTGCAGAGAAAACAGTCCTGTGACAAAATTACAATCTTGGAGAAAATAGGGTGAAGTGATTGGTGGTATGTTAGAGCAGGGAGACCTTGGTGCTTGCTCTCTATTTGGATGCATTCCACAATAATACCCCAGCTGACATCCAGAAGCTTTGTCCCTGTTTTCTTTCCCTAAGCTCTCATTCCCACATACAGCTGCATTGGCTAGACAAGGGACTGTTAACAAAGATGCCAGGTTTTCAACTGCACCTCCATTTACCAGACTGTCCTATTTCCTGGGAAATATTGCAGGACCTAATCCCAAAAACATTAAGGAGTGTGCAATCAAGTCAATGGTTCCAGCTGTATGCCTGATTTTCATGCATGATACTGCACTTACATATAAAAGTTCTGTAGAGTCCTGAGTATGCAAATGAGGTGCATGATATGTGTTCTTGTACTTTTGGAATAAAAGTAATAAATACACTAATACACTCCTCTTGATATACTGGTTACATGTCATTCATTTGGAGTAATGTGACCAATACACTCCTCTTGATATACTGGTTACATGTCATTCATTTGGAGTAATGTGCAAAATTAAAATAGGGCTTAATCCCTTTCTTACAGCTCTCACTCCTAGTTGGTCTTTCTGTCAGGTGGTGTTTGTCTGCTACTACAAGAATCCCAGCCTTCCTAGGATTGAACTTTCTTCTTTAATGAAGAAAGCACTGTCCCCTCAATACCTGGAAGCAAACAGAGGTCTTCCACAAAGCTAAGACTTTGGAAGTTACACAAACCTACATATCTTAAACTAAGATTCAAATTTTAAAAAGGGAAACACCAGAAAAATGATCACTTAAAATCAGCAGCAACAGCATTGAAAACAATTCATCCTATTACCAGTTTTAAGACCTAAATTTTAAGAAACTAATGCAAAGATCCTAAACTGAAAGTAAAGCATAAACCATAAATTCTCATTCTCATATTGTTTAGGTTGAGGGTGGGGTTTTTGTGTTTGACTTGTTGTGTTGGGTTTTTTTTTTCCCTTTTTCATAATGTAGACTACCTTTTTGAGCAAAATCCATGAAAACTCTAAACAACCTGACTTTCTGGCTAGGTGAAAATATTAGAGTTGTGTTATGGTTACATTACAGATAAGAAGTGAAAGGTTAAAGAGTATTAAAATCTGGAATGCTTGGATAAAGAGGACAGTATTGAGTGAAAAAAATGTAGCAGGAGCAAAACATTTTGAAAAGAAGAACATGGATTCAAAATCCAAAACTCAGTCTGTATACATGCAATGGAGAATAAATTTTTGACTCTTAGAAGCTGTAATTTTAATAAACTAAAAACACTTTGAAAGAGAGGAGTAATTTTAATAGAACTAGACTAACTATAAAGAACCAAATATAAACACCTTTTAGCACTGGAAATACCATGCAGTACTGCAGAGATACAATACACTAGTGGAGTTGTATAAAATGTTCAGGCACACACAGACCTGTTGCCTTCACTCAGTCATAGCACAGAAGCACAACGGGAAGAAAACACAGCATAGTATTGAGACACTGATAGTATTGAGACATTTGGGTAAAAGCAAAATACTGAAAGACTAGACACTGAGCTCCTTGTCCATGGAAAAGCTGTTACTGCACACTGGGCATCCAGTACCATACCCTGTGTGAATAGCTGTGACCTCTGACAGGTGAGCTGCAGGATCTCTTAGTCATCACTGGGCTACGAGGAGGTTTACCCATAACAAATAGCTCCCTCTTTAAATTAGCCTAGAAGAACCACAAAAACTTGGTCAAGCAAGAGTTTAAGAATGAAGCATCATGGGATTTTTGTTGCTTCATTCATGCATGCAAATCAGACATGCTTTTCCTGATAAAAAAAGCAACTATTACAGGGGTACTATTAGTATACAGTATTTTCACTGCTACCACTGTATCTTTTTTTTCCCAAGGGTTTCCTGCTCTGGCACATGCCCTTACATGTTACAATTAAAAGATGAATCATGTATATCTTATGCAATTGGAACAGTTATTGCATGTGTACCCCCCCCAAGTAGCTCAGATAATAACACAGGAAAGCTCAACAGCACAGAGCAGAAATGCTACCTTAGAAATACCAATGGCAAATGTAATTCCTTGTTGTTAAACAGAACACACCCTTTGAATTTGCTTTCAGAAAGCAAGTAAATACTTGGTGGA
This sequence comes from Urocynchramus pylzowi, assembly GCA_013397555.1. Classification (NCBI taxonomy): domain Eukaryota; kingdom Metazoa; phylum Chordata; class Aves; order Passeriformes; family Fringillidae; genus Urocynchramus; species Urocynchramus pylzowi. The sequence continues at coordinate 2,269,224 of VZRH01003699.1, forward strand.
AAGTACTTCATGAAAATATCCTCATTTTGTTAGCATCACTACAAATCAGCTTCATGTTTGTCAGAATTCAATTATTAAGGGGTGTGTGTGCAGCCCATGTGAAATCTCATGGGCAGGGGTGAGTTGGGGGGAATGTGAGGAGAGTGAAGCTATATTGGAAATCTTTTTTTAGGTAATTGTGACTGTCAGTAGAATGTAACTAAATAAACAATCAAACAAACAAACAAAAAAAACCCCAAAAAAACCAACCAATCAAAACAGCCCCCTCTTAGGAGACGGGTGAATAAGACCAGCAAAAAAAAGATACCAAGAGAGGGCCAAAGAGGCAGAAAAATGTCAGCATTTCTCCATAGGATGTATCTTCAGACTTCTTTTTTGGAGGACACATCCCTTCCACCAACAAAATGAAAAGTGACACTTCTCACCCATAGCTCCTTGTATTCCATTTAGTTTTAAGCCAGATAGCAAACATATATATATATATGTGTGTGTATATACATATGTATTTTTAAATTAACAAAAGTTCCTGAAGTATCAGTACACAGTTTCAAGAACATATAGTCCTATTTATTTTCAGCTTGAATTAACACACCTTGCTCAAATAAGGGCAGAGAATATACAGGTCACCTAAAAGGAATTTCAGTGTAGATGAGGAATGTTCCTAATTTTTCTGGTTAGGCTAAGCAAAAGCACCAAAAGCACTCTACCAACTGCTACATCATTAAAAGCTGCAGAAACAAGTGCAGTACTCTATTTTACCCCTTTTTTTAGGTGGAACAAACCTAAGCTCATGACATATTCATGCCCTGGAAAGAAGCCTTATGTCTCTTCCCTGCTTCAGAAAAAACCCCAACAGATCTGTTGATCTTAAGACTTCTTTAAGTACATTATGTCTGTGTTTTCTGTGAATGCACATTGTAAAATAGGATAGATCTTAAGAAAAGAAAAAAAAAAAAAAGGATGGTATTTATGACATAGATGTAATGATGCAATGATCACTTTTCTAGGATAGTTTCTCTTTGCATTACTTTTTCTCCTTTTCATGAGAAGAGAAATCTTCTGGAAGTCAGCACTGCAAATTAGCTTTGTCTTTCTAGAGCAAGTTTTCATTTTTCTGCCACAGAGCTTCAATGCTGACACAAACTGTAATCCTGAAGAGGGAATAATCTTTGTCCAGTCCTTGACTAACAGAATTGGTATTTAGAACATGACCCTTTGCAGTGGTGCTTTCCTGTGAAATTCATGGCTTTTCTCCCAGGCTTTGGATTGAAATTGAAAACAGAAACACAAATGTTATCTAGTTTCTGCATACTTGAATACAGTTCTGTTTCATTCAATTAACTAAGTTACACTGCTGTCCTGGTATGAACCTGAAATTGAGTAGAAGGCTTTCTGCTTTCCTCTCACTGGTATCTCCCTAAACTATTTAATTGTATTACAACGGCTATAGTTTTACCTTGTGTTTCACTTGAAAAAGGCCTATCAATCCTCCCTTTCTTATGTTATTTAATGTTAGTAGAGAAAGCAGTACATCTGAGAAGATCAAACTCAGTGTTAGCCTTGCAGTTATTTAATAGACAAGGAGATTTACAACAATCAAGAGGTGCAGTTACCTTTAATTGTAGTGAGTCTTTCTCCTGCTGATGTAAGGGTTTAGAGAGGAGAGGAGCTGAGAGGGAAGCAGTAGACAGGGATATTGTAGGAACGGAGTGGGAAGTAGGTGCCTTGGCAGAGGGAAATGGAAGATTAGAAGAAAGATGGAAAAGAGCATCAGTCTCCTGATGTTCCAGCAGAAAGCAGAGCTGGCTTAAATGTTTAAGAAATATGAGAAGTAGCTGTGCTATAAAACTGTGTTACAAAATCAGCTGAAGGATGTCAAATGTTCAGTAAGGTGACATGTACAATCACGAACAATCACAAATCTCATGCTAATCCTATTATTAATCTACTTTTCTGGAAGATATTTCTTGCCTCAGAAAGCATTAAAAAGTTGCCATTTGTGGCCATGGATTTCACCTCTATTTTTAATTTTTTCTCCTGTGTTTTTCAGGTCATTTAAGGGTACAATGCAATTAAAGGGCACAACGTAATTAAATAGTTTAACATTTGGCCTAAAACATATTGTCCTAAGCACCTGACTTGCATGCTGACAGTCAAAGCAACTACCTGAATAATCTGTTGAAGTATGTGCTGGACAGAAAAAAGACATGCCTGGAAACCACACAAACTGTTTAGCTACATTGTGGCATTTAATGGCCAGCACACAGTTGGGATAGTTCAGTGATGTACAGTCCCAAAGAGGAATGGGGGAGGACTTCAGGAGGAAGCATTTGTGTAACTGCCAAACATAATCTGATCTGTTACTGTTAGTCAGATCCTCCTAACAGAGCCTGCTATAAATACATCAGCTGGTGAGCTGACACATGCCAAGCACAAACCGCAGAGTCTCTGCAGCAGGCGCATGGCCCTCCCTCTGGAGGCTGTTGACAGCATTTGCTTGCTGGGGCCCCTCTCTCAAAAGGAGCAGCATGAAATGGGCTAGTGGGGGAAATGGTTCACTGGCTTTTCACATCAGAAGCTCCTTGGCAAACAGCAAGGACAGGAGGGAAAGGACCAGCACAATACAACAAATTGATATGTCAGAGAACTTACAATGGTGCATATGCCTGCTTCTGAGAAGGGACTGTCCCCTAACACTGACCATTTTTAATCATAGAGTTATAGAGTGGTTTCAGTGGGAAGGGATCTTAAAGATCATCTAGTTCCAACCTCTCTACCATGGGCAGGAACACCTTTCTTCTTAAACCAGCTTTCTCAGAGCTCTATTTTATCAAATGCAATTACGTAAAAGTGTGCCTGTGCACAATACAAACAAGTAAATACAAGGCAGAGAATATTTATACTAACTTATCTGAACACAGAAGTCAGGGTTGTCAGAAATTAAAATACCTTATCAGTATTTGGTGAAGTATATCCTTCATAACAATCCATAGAATCTTCTCCACTTGCTATTGGGAATTCTGAATTGTCATGTACCAGATCCTCCTCTATATACAGTCTAGTCAGTTCTTCTGTTGTGTCTTGTGCTTCTCCAGAGAAATCTGATTCTTGAGGCTCTGACTGATCTCCTCTATTAAGTGACAGGTCTGCAGTACAGATTTCCTCTTTGTTTTCAGCACTTGCAGTTAGCACACTGGACAAGGAACCTTCTTCATTTGGCGAAGGGATGTTACGGATAGTGCCACGTTCACCTTCTCTTGTAGTATCTGACAAATCTCTAGGTACTTCAATAACTAAATGGTCAATGATGCTTTCTAAGTCTTTATCTTTTCCTGACTCGGTATTGTTGCTGACATGCTTATATGCTATATCATGAGATGAGCTGGCTGAAGATGGGACAGAGGGAGATACAAGAGAGGACAGAGGAAGATCTGCAGGAGAGCTGAGAAACATCTCTGTATTTGGCATAGAGTGACCATCCTTAATGGGATGAATGCTATTACCTGGGGAGATTGCTACAGTTTGGGAGGTTGCTAATGCCAAAGAATTGAGTTCTTCTAAGTCACAAAGAAAACTGTCTGGAACTGATGGAGAAGTTAAGTTGCACATGCCTGAAGGTGAAAACCCAACAGTCCTTGAGAACAAGTCACTACAGTCAGCCTGGAGAATCTTTTGATCAATGTGTGACCAAGACGAGGGAAGTTGTCTGGAAAGTGGGGTCAGTGCTTGGGAAGGCAACTTCAAAAATAAGAAAAACATGGAAATTGAAATAGATAAGCATGACAGAGAATTAGGATATGAGTAAATTGGAAAAGAAAAATGTCTGTGCCATCATCTGGATTACAGGGTACAATTTCAGTGACCATGTGTGTCTGAAATCACTACTATATGAATCAGAACAGCAGGAAAGACATTTGAAACATGAAACTATCAGGTTCTGGCTTAGGGCATAAATGTCAAACATGAAGACAGATCTGAATCATTACATTCATGAAGGCAACTGCATTTGATCTGCTAAAGTTACGTTACTTATGGTGCTCTGTTAGTGAGCCTGTCACAGGTTATTAAATCATTCAATTAATATTAATGAAATTTTCCCAAACCATTACTCTTATTTTGAGAATAGCATTTTCAGAAGTACACTTCAGGTGTCATTAAATACTTCTTTCCAAGTATAACAACTGAGGTAATTTCTAATTATTAAAATGTTAATACTTTTATTTTTCTTCGTACTTCTGAGTAAATGTTTAAGAAACATCTTTAATATGTTGCATACTTTTATTAAGGCATGAGCTGCTGCTCAGAATGAATGAATTTGAGAATTCAGAATTAATTTGTTTTTCCAAATTAACCCTATTAATTCAAAAATATGTCAACATTTGTGAAAGGTACATTCAGTTCAAACTGGACATAGGCAGTCAACAATGCTTTTAAAATAGTGACAGCACAGTACACAGGAGTATGCTTTGAGTACCGTTACACAATATTGATTGAAGTATCCCTCTGGTAAAAGAAACGTCCTTTTCTAAGAATGAGAGACTGGTGAGTCATACGTACACAGCATCAGTAGATATCCATTGCTTCAGTAAATACTGAAAATGCATTTTTATTACTATTAATCCTCAAAATTAAAATTGTGCAAAAAATATTTCGATCTCTTGGTTACAACTATCCAAAATAATTAGATGTACACCTCTAAGTTATCTGGACTACTAGAGACTTTAATTATTAATGTAGTTGAGAAAAATAATTTCAAAAGTTGACAATAATGTTGCAGAATAGGGAGGTTAGTTTACTTACCTTCTGCTTGAGTTTTCTTGAGGCAAACAGATTTATATTATAGTTAGACAAACCACTGTTACAGAGTCTTCCACACCAATGTAAACAGTAAAGACTGATAAATGCAGTCTGCTAAAGCAGAGCTAGGCTCTGACAGAAATACTCAGTCTCTTTCCCTCATCATTCCTCTTAAGCAAGGGCCCTTAACCTGTGATTTTAAGGTCAATAATACTGCTGAGGAGATTTCACTATTTTTACTTTCCAATGGCTATAAGCTGCACTAGATCTAAAGATACAGATGGATTAGGCCAAGTTACAGAGAGCAAAACTTGCTCATAACTTGTATTGCTTATTTATTTTACTGCCATTAGGCCAGAAAAGTTTAGTACAATTGTTCTAGCAACAAGGAGCGATATGTGGTAAAAATCTCTAAAGGAATAGGGAAAGTGATGGTAAACTCTATAACACCTTCATGACTGATGTAATTCTTCTAGGTAGCCAAGAGCAACATGTCTTCTTCATGGTATTGCCATTTCTGAATACAGCTGAATCCAGAAAAAAGATGTCTCTTAAAAAGTCTCAGTGGAAGGTGGTTTTGGTTTTTTTTTTAAACTTAATTATTGAAGAAGTATCATATGTTAAAAAGAAGGCTTCTACCAATTTCCTTCCCTCATGAACTAATTTAGTAAAAACTAACATAATAATAGTGGCAGGATACTTTTGTAATATGGATGTAAATCCTCTGAAGCATCACCTGTGCTCAACAAGAGCTACGGAGCTTTAGCAGGATACCTTAGAGAGAAACCTGCTCCATAGAAAACAGGGAGAGGCCTCTCTGGAACAGGGAGCACTTAAGCTGCCTCATAATCCTGACTTGCCTTCAGGACCCTCTGGTTTCCTGGAACAACGAGGGGCCCTAGCTTATGAATACCTCAGTTGGCAGCTACCAAATTTGATGTTACTTGAACAGTTTTGTGAGAATAGAAGAGATAGGATCTAGTTCTCTGTTGTGACACATTCTGGAAAAACAGACAAGACCTGTTCTAGCAACTGTCCCAAAACAACTAATACTTAGTAATAAGAAATATTTTCAGAGGCTACTGTTGCCTATAAATGACATCTTTGGGTAGCTTTTTACAAACCCAAAGTAGTTAGTAAATGTGAAACTTATTTCAAAGTCAAAGCATGTGGATGACCTCCAAGTATGGAAGTAGATAGAAGTAGAAAAGAGGACACACCCAAATGAAACATGAATTAATAGCAGGATAAAGAAGTTTATAATTACACACAAAACCCACTGCCCATGCTGAAGAGATAAACAGCAAAGTTAAAGAGGAAGATCTAGAAAATTTTCCATCTTGAGTGCTCAAAGTAATGGATAAGTTAATTCTGAGCACAGTTTGCATGCAGAAACTTCCTTGGTTTCTATCACTGCCAAAAATCTTATGTTTCCTGCACAGGTGAGTGCAAAGCCTCACAAGTGAATGATAAACCAGAACATGGGAATCTTTCTGCAGCATCCTGTAATATGATTTGTGGTGGTTATCTAGACTAGGAAGGAAAACAATTCAGAACCTACGGTACACATCTGGTGTAAAAAATGTACAACCATAAAGGTCAAGTTCATTGACAATGTGATGACAATCATCTCACTACTAAATGAAACAATACTGTCAGTTTGTACCACTCCAAAGAATGTACCAACATTCTAACCTCCTCATAGACTGTGAGTGGCAAAAGGAGGAAGGTTTTGGTACAGAATCATTGTCTGTTCTCCTTTGCTTCCAAAGGTGCAGAACTGGTCTTGGCAAGCTGTGTCCTGCATGCTTATGGAACCATAGGCTTTTAGGACAGCTGTGTTATGGGAATGTCTTCATTGTACTATTCGAAGTCTGCTAGACATACCCTCAACACTCAAATTCTTGCTAAGATTCCCAAATAAATTTTTCTCTGTTGACTTGACTTTTCTGCCCAAATTTTGCCTGTCTCTACTAAAAATAATGTGATAGCCAACGAAGAAAAGAGCATAAATCCTGGCAGAATATGAGACACGCTTGTCTATTAAAAATTATTTATTAACAACATAGTAATGCAATTCTACCTGGGCAAGAAAGAAAATGTAGTGTATTTAATGCCTAAGTTATGTATAATGTTAACAAAATATTACAAGTCCTTCTAAACCCACTCTAGGGGTGGCAGCTAACATCAGAAAATCCTTACCTTAGTTGAACTTAAATGATGTATTCTGTCACTAGAATAGCTTTGGGGTATTGGAGGGTCAGGATAGTCATCAACACCTTTTGATGGATTCTTTTTGATGACTTCTACATAGGAGACAGGGAAGATGCCTTGTTTGTTGGTTCCTGGCATTTTACCTTCATACCAGTTTTGATCAACTCGCTTAAGAAGAATTACTCTGTCTCCCTGAAATGCATTATGAAAATGAGTTACCAGTACATACATTGAAAGTTAATTTGGTACATAACAGTATTATTTTAACACATAACAGTACCTTCCCTACAGTGCTGCTTCCCATCACTCTTGAGTATCATTATTTTCTCATTTTTCCTCCCATTGATAATAGCCATATATAAAACCACCATCCCAGTAAAATGAGGGGTTATCCATGGACTGAAAATGCTGTTCTTTTTTCTGAGGGGAATCTCATGTAGTCCTCTCCTCTTGCTTGGGAGATTAACATTAACACTTCTCTTTGGAACATAACCTGTTTTAATTGTTGGCCAAACTACTAGCTAATGCCCCAGCTATAGTATGCATAGTATGCTATGCCCATTTTTTCTGAAGAGTGATAAAAATTAAACAATGCAAGGGCTTTGTTATCAGTAAAATTTGAGTAAGTGAAGGTAGAAAAGTAAAAAGGGTGAGTCTGTTGAAAGTATGAGAGAATTAATTGCTTTTCATATGTAAAATGGGCAGGGCCTCACTGTTCTTAGAGACGGAAGAAATTGAAATGGAAAACATCAACTTTATAATCAAACCTTTTACTTCACGAGCTACACCCTTCTTTGGTTCACATGATGTTCTTTTCACCATGTTTTTCTGAAACAAATCCTTGCCTATTAGTTTTGCATTCTTTTGGGTTTCTTTAGTTTTGTTTCTGAAGTTGACATGTGGAGTTCACTACAATTGTAATTAGTGAGATGGAAAAAAGGAAAAACAGTGCAAATCAACTTTCCAAACAAACCAAAATTGGGCTGTCAGGGTTATGATCACCACAATAAACACAAAAGCTAATTTTAGAAAGAAATAAAACATCGAATTACCCCCAACCTCTAATTTCTATAAGTTCCTATTCCTGGGGTTTTTTTAGACCTCTCTGACTTTTAAAAATTTCAAATGAATAAAAAACCACCCATTATTTTCAGTAGTGCTGGATTAGGCTCTAGGTCAGCGACAAACATCTCTATCCTTATTTTTTTGTTCAAAAGAAAAACAAACTGCTGAAAAGCTTCTGTGAATTCTAATTCTTAAAAAAACCCATCAAACTAAGGGGCAGAACTTCTCAGTGGATGAGAAGTACCTACTACTTACAACTAAGTATTTAATGTCTGCAATAATAAATACTTTCTCTACAGTATTAATATTCCAGTGTCTAACAAACTTCAGAAATTAAACAGTTATTTTGCTTATGTGCAATTCAGTATAGTCACCAGGATATGCATAGGAAAGATAATAGAATATTATAAACAAAGAACTGTTATTAAATAAAATATTTATATTCACAAAAGTATCTCTGAGGCTTGTTTTTGGTATCTTTTATCCTCTGTAATTTTCTATTTATTCTGCATTAAAATCCTTACTATAATAATTGTGACAGCCAAGAAAAATAATTAAATAAAGGAATAGACAATTGAAGTGAAAATCCAAAATTTAGCTGGGCAGTTAGCAGATGATTGCATATGCTACTCTGCCACAGTCCAAATTAAAGGCAAAACACAATTACAGTATTTGCAGGTAGCTGAGACAGACTGCAAGCCAACAAGTTGTTATGTTAGAGTTTCCTACCATGGCATTGCTTTGTGCATTGCAAATCTTGAATGCAGAGGGCACAAAGCACAGTATTTACCTATATATAGATTCTGTGTAGCAGGAGACATAATAATGGTATTTTGATGGAAGATAGTTCTCAACTGTACCTTTCTAAGTGATAACTCCACATTTGTGTCTGCGCTGAAATTATATTTGGCAACAGCTTCTCCAATCTCTCCAATCTGTGCAGGGGGAGGTGGCCTGGCAGGCTGTGCTTTTTCTGGGGGAGAAAGTTTCTAAAGAAAAAGAAAAACCAGGTTTTCATCATTCTCATGTGGTTTGTGGACCTATTACCCAAATTAATGAAAGAAATTAAAACAAAGAACAAACCTCAACATAAGAAATTGGGAATATTCCAACTCTTCCATGGTGCTCACCCTCATACCAGTTTTGATCAATTTTCCTGAGGATATAGACAGTATCTCCTTTCTTAAAGGACAGCTCTCTGTAACAAATTTATATCAGATGTTTATAGCTTTACATTTAACTCTTCTCCCTGCATGGTTCCTGAGACCTTTACAGTTTGGAACTAAAACAGAATATAACAACTAAACATTTGAAGAAAAAGTCTCACAGCTGTGGTACATTTATCAGTTGATCATAACTTATATAATCAAATGACTCGCATTTATGAATCCCATGCAGTATCTATAGGTTACAAAAGCCTGTCTTACATTGTGATTCCAAGGCAGCATTGCTAGTTACCACCAGAGAACTTAGCATGATGTGTGCATGCAAATATGATGTCTTTTGGATCACCTGTTTAAGGACTGCTTTTGTGACAGAGGGATACTTGGTGTGTTCCTTATGAATTCAGTTGGGAAACCACAGAGTGTATTCCACACCTTCATGGCCTATCACTATCTTTCTGCAGCATAACAGCTTGGTGTGCTTCACTCTACACATTTTTTTTTTTTTTCATAACAGCTATTCAAAAGCATGATGCACACAGGATTATGTTCTCACCAATTCTTGATACTCAGAGACTTTGGTATGTTAAATGCTGGATATCAAAAAAGGGGACTTTTTAAAATCATTAAGAATATTTTCAGATCCTGGCTTGGGAGATCTTTGCTGTATCATCCATTTGGTTTTTCAAGAACTAATGTGCTGCTCTGGTAATTTCAGTTGTAAGTTTTCTCCTGACACAGCTAATGTAATTCTAGTGTCAATGTTTGGTCATATCTAAAGATGTTTAAATGTCTTGGATCATTGGAACAACAGCAGAAATGAATTGCAGACATTGCACTTTGACTCTCACATCTTAAATCTGTGGTTCCCAATCTTTTTTTATGGACCACTGCTTTTTGTGTTGGTATGTGGCATGTCACATCCTGCAGAAAGCCTATGTATGTTAAGACAGACAGGAAGAGGCTGAAGCGTAATACAGACTTTTGATAAACTCATTATTTATGACAGTAGTTTAAGCAATTTACCCTTTGTCACCTAAATCTATTTCACAACAAAGAGCATTCAGTGTGTGTCCTTCACAACCTGTGCTCTAGAAGGCTGAAGATGCACAGTTGTTCACGTGTTCAAACAGATACAATGGAGAATATAATAATTTAAGATAATTTTATAACAAAGTAACTTCTCACACAGTTTTCTAGTGCAGGGACAACTGTGACAGCAAGCAGGGTCCTCATGTCCATGGCATTCACTGTTGAAACTGGCTCGAACACCACTTAAGTGGCAGAAAGAATTTGCTTGAACTATGAATTCTTGAATGAACAAAAGTCTAGTACTTACTTAGAAGTTTGAGCTTTAAAGTCATATACAGCTCTAGCTGGCAGTTTCTGAAAAACAGGTGAAGTGATTAATACATTCAGGTAGTATTACTATATGATAAATGTGTTTCAATTTTTAAAAGGTGACCAAGATCCAAAAAGAAAAGGGTGAGCTTTACTGTGGTTCTTGAAGAAATAGGCAATGAAATACATGTCTTTCGTTTTTAAGGCAGTTAGGTGTTTGGGACTTAGTGTTCTAAACCCAGAAATGGCTAAATTTTAATGCAGACTACTTTAAGAGAAGTACCAAAGTAAATAAAAAAGTAAACTAATATGTGACTTGCAAGCAACTAGATCTCTAGGTACAACATAAACACAAATACTTGATATCCTGTAGTATTTTAGGTGCCTTTAATGTAAACTTGTTTTCTGTAGGCTAATTTCAATTGCAAATGATGCATTACATATATATATATATACTCTGACAGCTGGAAATGGTTGGAATATTTTTAATTTCTATAATTACATTCATAGTTTTAAGAAAGCACAGGACTGGAGGTGATCTGAGTCATCTGTGCAGCTCTCTTGCTATCACATGATAACTCTTTCATACATTTATCAAGTTCTGTCACCAAGCACATGTAAGCTCAGTACTGTTTCAAAAAAAAACCCCTGTAAAACAGCCCTAACTCTCCTCACCTGTATGGCTGACACACTTTCACTGTTTTCAAAGCTGTAATGAAAATATGAACGATGATCTGACCCAACAGTTTCACTCTTGGACTGTCTGCATCTGACAAGTAGCCAGCACCAGAGACTTCAGAGGAAGTGAAAAGCAGAACCACATGAGGGCATTTGTTAAAGTGATTTAGTCTTGCTCTGCAAGTACTTGCCCAGATAAGTTCAACCCATTCTAATAAAAGTCTCTCTAGGATGTACTAGTGACTAGAATGAGCTGATTATGCTATTTCTGAGAGATACTATTTGTCGTGATGTAAAGGTGCACATCTTTTTATGACAGGAATAAAAATGGACACTTGTAAATTTTACATTTGACCTTTATTGCAGGCGAGGTTCTTGACTTGGTTCTCTCCCTTCTTGTCATTTTAAGACTAGCAAATCTAGCACACCTGCAGAATTGCCTTCACTATGATAAGAAGTCCCTGAAGTTATTATAGGGATTCTGTCAACTTGAATTCTGCCATACTAATACAATTTTCCATTACAGATCTCCTTTGAATAAGACAGCCTCAATTTAAAAGCATTTTTCTGTTCCTTGCTGTTACTGAAAACAGTCTTTTAGACAGGAGGGGATATTCATATCAACATATGATTCATATCAACTGTAGCTAAGCCCTATTCAGTCTTTCCTGACTTTGGTACAGCTGGTATTGTAACTATTAAAGCAAATAACAGAAAAAGTGGATATTAAAATAACTTTGGAGATGTTTAAATACAAAATATTTTGAAATGTACAAAACGTACTGGAAATAGAGATGCCTTTCCTCTTTAACATTTTTAAACCTTTTTAAGAGATCTTAAAAATGTCTTGTAATTTAAGTATTTTATGTATTTTCAAATTGAAAGATGACTTTCCATGTCACAAGATTATTTAAAAGAAACATACAATATAGCTTCTGGAACTTTTTAGCCTGTATTTTGTAATGAGAAATATTTTTTAAAAAATCAGACTTTTAATCAAATTGCAGCAATATAAGTACGTCAGTGGGGCACATCAGTTCTAACCATACCACCATTTATCAAGGTATATAGCCCAGAGCAAAATCTTATATATTAGCAATTAAAATATAGTAATCTTTTGTGTTCTTTGGAGAGCATTTATAGTTCTAGATCTATAAGCATTCTTAAGATACATAATAATATACTTTATTTTTCAATATGTACTTTTCAGTGATGCTTTGTGTTACTTTAAAGGTGGTAGACCTGCTTCCATTTCCTCTTCCCAAACATTACTACAAGCAATCAGTACCTAATTATAATCACCAACTGCTACTAGAGAGATATTAGAGACTCCTCTTAAGATAACTGGTTTTGTCTAATACATTAACAGGAGTGGTTTGCTTTCCAAACAAAAATAACAGTGAAATACAGGTGTTTTGTATCAGTTTGGAAACTACCAAGGTAGTTTCTTTGTGTAATACTTCGGGTTTCTGAAGAGCCTTTCCCCAGTGAAATCTGTTATTTTTCTCTGTTCCAAACACACACTCCAATCAGCTTTGACAGAGCTGATCAGTAACTAGTGAATTTATGTCCACGTCTATTTAATAATGAACAGAAGAATACAGTTTATCTTACAAAGCTTGATATTATTTTAATTTCTTGAAGTACCAATCTCCTCAATGAAAAAGGAAGGTGCTGTTCCTTTGGTCTGCATCATTATTGTCTTAAAACCAAGATAAATCTTGTCTCAAATATGTTACCAATTTTCCATATGGATATTGCTGTGTTATTCATTGTTGTTTCACTACCTCTTTGTCTGTAGTTCCTCTTCTCTCCCTTGGAGTACATCGTCCCACATCAGTGAAAGCAGAAGAATAGCTTCCAGGAGACTCCTGGTCTACTGAAAACAGAAATTATGTGAAACTACGATAAACAAAACCATTGAACTCTGTGATGCTGCTTGCTTTCATTTAGGGGGGTGAAAAGATATTGAAATCTATTATCTTACATTTAATAGAAAAAAAAGCACGTGAGATGATGGTTAAGAGCACCTTTAAAGGGAAGAAAATTACTAACTTTAAGCAAAGGCTAAGGCTGTCCCCTGATCCAGAGCAGAGGATACTCTGTGACTGAGGATCAAGAGAGTGTATTTATGGCTCACTGTGAAAAGGGATGCTCTCCTGCTGGGCCCAGTGGGACACATGACAGCAGTACTCGGACTCCATCAGGTTGCATGACATTGTTTTGGAATGCCAGCAATGGAAACACATAATTACATGCACAACACATGATTCAAGCATGCTTCAATGAGAAATATGAAGAAACATTGTTTTCTCCTAAGTGATCTAAGATGCATTTCTACTTTACCAGGGGCACATGTTAGGCAGCACAAAGGAATTTAAAAGGATGTTACTTGATAAAAACAACTCTGTTTTAAGATATGGAGTACAAATTGTATTACTCACCAATCTATGTGGCAGACTTTTCTAAAGCACAGTTGACCAGTATTTATTACAGGATAGTGAGTATTTTCTCATGTTTTGATAAGGATAAAACCAAAGTCTTATACACTATAGCTCTGCAAGTTGCAAAATGAAATGAAATAGAACTATTTAATGAACTGCCTCTTAACTTCTGAGAAGTACTGTTTTAGTCTCCTACTACCACAGTGGTACTTTCTAGTGGAAATGTGATTTATATTTGTCTTCCTTTGACTTCATTCCCACAATCTGTCATATATTTCTAAAGAAATACTAGTGGAACAAAGAAAAGAACTGAAAGCATCTCATCCATTCTAATTGGCTGTTGGCTAAGCCACAAAAACTGGTGGCTATTGATAAATAAACTGGAGGTAAAGAGATAATTTTATTATTTATGCCATTGGTTGTAAGCATGTCATTCCCAGTAAGTACATCACAGCCCCAGTTCTGGACAGCTTTTTTGATATGACTCCTATCATATGCATAAACCTAAAGATACAATGAATGACTCCAAACACATCTGTTTGTTTTTTTTTTTTTTCCATAAATTTCTAGTAGTAAGAGAAGGATATTGGAAAGGAGTGAAAATGCATTAGCTTTAGGACAAAAAAAATCTTCTTTTCTCTACATTTCCTTATGTAGTCAATACTGGTCTAGTTTTCAGTCATCTGCTATGACCTTCAGGTCTCTGTGTGACTATAATCACAAAGATTATACATTATTGTCATAATGTGACACACAAATCCAACAAAACATGAAAACTTGATTAGAAGTAGAACTCAGCCATGACTGGTACTGATGGAAACTAATGGAATATTCTGCTTTACTCATTCTCCATGCTACTTTAGGGATATTAATGTTGACAGAGTATATTGCTTTCCTCATGCTAGGCTCCTTCATAGCTGCAAAAGCTATTAAAAATCCACATCTACTTTATACTATGGATTTCCTTATTTTCACAGACTAGAAAATTCTCATTTAGCAACTACAATATGTGAAAAACACATTTTTCAACAACTTCAGTCTCATCATGTAGTACTCTCTGCCAGGGTTAATTATGATCAGGCCTGGAGTATGACTAATTCAATTCTGAACTGCATTTTATAGCTGGTTTTTTTTTACCAGATTGTCTATTCTAAATATGCCTAATATAACTAGTTAAGAAAAGATGGTAATAGCTTCAATTCTGATTTCTCTTGAAATGAGTATTTATTATTGTGCTACTTGCAAAAGTTACACAAAAATATGTGAGAATAAGGATAAGATGGGTCTGATCAAATATTGCATAATTTCTATATTAAAGACATTCTCTCTTACATCCATTTTGGATTTCAAGAATATCTTTTAACTGTCTTTTTCTTTTTTTGATTCAAATAAAAGAAAAATCAAAAAAAAAGAGGCAGAGCAACAAACAACTCAAAGTAGTAACTCTAAAAACAGATTGGTCATACTTACCCTGACAATTTCATTCAAGTTTTGATTATTGAGAAATTCCCTTCTAAGAAGACAGGAAATTTCTCAAAATATCATGGACATTTTGAAATTCTATAGAAAGAATTAGTTTTGCTGCCACAGAAATTGGAAATTGTTTGAACAGTGGAAACGGAAACTTCCTAAAATGACCTTAACATCTATTCACAAAAAGTAACACAAAGTAGTGGATTCATAAGAAAACAGAATCGACTTTCTATGATACTGGCAGAATTAACAGCATTTTTATCACTTAGATTTAACAAAATTATATAGTAAAACACATTTTAGAGTCACATTCTTTTTTTCTTAGTGATAAAAAAAGGTTATCTGCATATTGTTTTCAGTTTGACCAGCATCTTATGAGGCATAAATTCACCGCTTAGTAACATCATTATAATTTATAGAACTAATTTAGTTTCAATTAGTTGAAATGCACTGCTACTTCAGTTGTCCTGATTACTGTATTTTGTGAATAGACAGCAAATTGATCTATCCTCAACACCTATGTGAAAATGATGTCCTTCACTAAGAATTTTGTGGCATGAAAGCTTCTTATAGACGACACAAAGTGGAATGAGAAAGGGTGGGAAACACAGGGAGTAAGGTTGGATGAGTCAATCACAAGGATAGAGGAAGAAAGTTAATCCACCTTGGAAACACAGTGCACTATCATTGTTGTTAGTTGCATCCATGTCTGGGAAAGAGGCACTAAGAGGTAATCTTCCACAATCATTCTGGTACAGTGGACAATGGATAGCACCATCTTGAGGCAGTGGATGAAAAGGCTGGTGCGTGGGACTCTTTTTCAGAGCTTTAAGAGATGAATTCCTTTCTGGAATGTCTGGAAGCAGCTCAGTAATAAGTCTGTGTAATATACTGTTGTCGGGCAAGCTTCCCCGCCTTTTTTCAGCTTTGATTTGGTCACAGATGTCTTTAAGTGCAGAATCTAATGCTTCAAACACAGATGACTTGCATTTTTTCTTTTCAGTTTGTTTTTTAGGAGCTGCACTTTTTTTCCTCCGGAAAGGCACTGGACTGACGAGGAATGCTATCTTAGACAGGCCGGACTCTGCTTCCTGTCTCCTTGGATCTTCAGTGGTTTCTTGCTTAGCCCTTTCATGTTTTAGCATGGTGGTGAAGCGGGTGTAGGATGCTGGGCACCGCCCTTTGCAGGAGCTGATGAGATGCCTGTGGTGGTGGTGATGGTGGTGGTGGTGATGGCCTGATCCATAAAAGCTTTCAGATGAAGTGAAGGAAAAGTGATCAAAGTCACTTTCACTACAAAAGGATGAACCTTCTATCTGGATAAAGTCACTGAGATCAGAAACCACTCCATCTTGATCGCTGTCTGAAAAATCTATATGTGATCGTTGTGGCTCATCACTGGTCACTTCAATATGAATTGGCACCAGGGTTTTAGACTTGTAGCTCCGTTGTACCTGAGAGGGATGTCTGACTGGAGTTTCTTCTTCCAGCAGGGATTCGATAGAAAATCGCCTCTTTGGACACAAGCCATTTTTAGGAGGCTCTAATGTAACTGTTGACAACATGTCATCACCAAGGTTCGGCATTGATTTTGACTTCTGAATTAACTTTTCAAATTCAGATATTCTGGTTGGCACCATGTCTCTGGGCACCTCCTCAGTAGAAGACTCTCTCCAGCCTTGAAGAATACCTTTGTGCTGTTCTTTTTCATATTGCAGTATTCTCGACTTGACAGAACAAATCACCTCAGAATTCATCAAGTCCTTGCGATTGATGCGGTGCATCTTTTTGTACATCTTCAGGAAACCTGGCGCATCGTGCGCAGATCTGTGACGAACTCGCGACCTACCGCTACCACGGCCCTCAGCGTATGGGGAGCTCCAGTTCATTGAGCAAATTTCTTTGGAGTCCTCCTCACATAACAGAGAGCCCATGCTTTCAGCCTTGGCCTGTGCATCAGGATAGCTATCATGATCATCTGTCAACAGGTCATCACAGCTACGAGATTTCCTCTTTGGAGAAGCAGCTTCCTCTGTGCTACTCCAGACTTCTGCATTTTGGCGAGTCATTTGCCAGCCATTCTTGTAGCTGGTTGCTCTTCTTGAATCATTTGGAACAGCTAAATGTTGTCTGTAAGTGCTACAGTAATCTAATTCATTTGAGGTGTTGTGGTTGTGCACTGAGTAACTTAAAAGGGATGGATATACTTTGCTAATATCCCCACCTTTATAATCCATAGAGCAGCATGGTAAAAAAGAGACATTGCCAGAAATTAAAAGATTCAGAAAGTTGAAATTAGCATCAGTAAGTATTAGAAAGACTAGAAAAGAGAGAGCAATTAGTGCATCTGTCACCTTAGGTCAGTACAGAGTTTGTTACAGCCTAGGACAGCAGAGCTAATAATTAAGTTATTTTCCAGCTGCAAAAATGCACTCATGGTAACTTGAACAACAAAAAGAATTCCTTAATAATTATGGAGATGCTATCTTCTCTACAACCCCTGCCATCAAAGCAACATAAGAAACCAGGCATTAATTGGGATTTTTAAGCAGGTCAACAACAATAAAAGCTGAAAAGGATTTAAAGATGAAGCCACACAACAAATCTAGACCTCAGGGTAATACTGACTTTACGCCTGGGCATTCTGAAAAAGTTGTTTATGATTTTTAACCTCTATAATGCTCAGAGTTCACAGCATCCACATATTCTAATATAATAAAAATAAAGATAAATCTTTGTATGATCAAACAGGAAATTTCTCCAAGTCATTCACAGGTAGCCTGCTCCTTCCCTGTGTGGTAGCACTGAAGGGAGCAGTGTTTTGTACAGCTTATGCAGGGCAGAACAAGGCAGCTCAGGAAGTGCTGTGCAAGTGGATAGGAAGGTGTATCAGTTTACTGAGCCTAACCACAATGCAGAAGTAAAAATAAGCCTTAGATTTACTTCTATAACAAAGGCCTGAGTTTTCAAGCTTTAAGACATATTTTTATGTCCATGGTAGATCTAGAAGACACCATGAGACAAATTTGGAACGGTGGTCTTTCATAATTGTACTGAACTTTCAAAAATAGTCTCAAGTGGCAGCATTCAGTTCAGGAAGGATGCTTCAAACAGCTCAGTCTGCTTTCTAAAAAAAAGTTTAATCTAGATCTGGAACTGAAACTTGAGTTTGAAATTCATGGTGATCAAACAGTTCATAATGTGCTTCTTCTGTAACAAACTGGTTAATTTAAAGAAAATTAACATGCTACGGGGGTCATAATGCTGGGAGAGAACAGTGTCACCTTCTGAAAGCTAATTGGCTGTAGAAAATATTCTTAATTGAAGGATTTTCAAACACAGGAAGTGTTGAAGTCATGCTTAGTGCTTGTTGTTGGTGGTAGAGTCAAAGGCACATGCAGGCAAGTGGAATTTATTAACTTTTAACTGCCTGGCCTGGTAAGCCAAATGGATGAGTTAATCCATTTTAAAATTGCTGCTATAGCACTTTAATGTTTTAAATGTTTAAAATACATTCACTTTTCAACCACCTCACTCTTAATGTTCCTCACTGCTTTTCTTTAACACCTTCTGTTGCAGTCTGGATATTATGTCCTTTTCACTGAGAATTTACTGTTACAGAGGTTTACTGATTAGTATAGCTAAAAAATAGAGCAATTAAGAGAATAATAATAATAATAATTTGAACAAAGGAGACATACTGTCTGCAGTATTATTCTATATATCACTTCTATTTTATGTTTTACTGGAAGCTTTTTTTCTTTCTAGGAAAAAAACCAAACCTCCAAACCTAAATGAACAACTGACTCTGTGATCTCTTTCCTGGAGAGATGTGTAAAACATATAGTAATAGGATGGTGAGTTACTTGCCAAAAGTAAGCTAATCAGATTGCATCAGCTGTACTAAATATTTCCAAGTATTTAGAAAGTAAAAAATCAGACTATGGATGCTTTCTTGATAAAATTAGGTCCTGATAACTATGGATATTTTCTTGATTACTTTAGGTCATGATAAATGACAGCTAAGACATCGGCTATGGATTTAAAAGGTCTACTATCCCAGACACACATCTTTAATCTTACAGGTTATTTGTCTCAATTCACTTTCTCAATATAATAAAACTAGTTTTAAAATCACAATAAACTAGTAGGAGAGTAGTAGAGTTAATAAAAATATTAGGGTTTATATATTGTGGTAGAATTCATAGTCTTCTTTTAGTCAATTCTCTTTTGTTAGAACAAGCAGTTGAAACTGGAAAATCCTTGTTACAAATCCAGCTTTTCAGCTTAAAATTACACCTGCAAGAATAAACAAGTCAGCCTTTCAGGAAAGGCCCAAAGCTGTTGCTTCACATCACATCCCCTGGGGACACGCACCGAGCGACAGCAGGCAGCTGCTGCAACGCACAGCACCACACATCATCAGTAGTTTTCTGCTCACTAATGTGGCCTCCTCTTACCTTTTGCTCTTGATGGAGAAGAAGGAGATGAGCTAGTTAAAGGCTTCCTAAGGGTGGAAGATGAGCCCTGTGTGTCTGTACGGCCCAGGTTAGGTCTGTTGGCGTTCTGATCACTGTGTGCCCTCTGGTGACTCACAGCAGGCTCTGACTTCCTGCGCTTTCTGTAGTCACTTGCAGTACTCGCAGAACTGCAGAAAAAAGCACTATCAGTAGCAGTCTGACTCTGAGATTGGAATTCAGGAATTTAAGAAGCAAGGTCATAATTATGTTATTGGTTTATAGATTAAAAAATGCAAAATGAATACATGAAAAACACATAAAGGGAAGAAGCACTGGTCTCACACATCTTACAGCCTATTTCCCAGTGAAAAGATTAATTTGTTCCTAACCTGATTGTTTTAAAGTTTTACACAACATTACTATGCCATTTTGTTTGAAATTAATACATTGAGTTCTTTTAGACTATTTTTTGGATCTAGAGTTTAGGAGCAAAGATATGAAAAAGAGAACAATCAAGGCATCATGCTTAGGAAAACAGCACTAAATATGCCGCAGGCAGTAAGGGTAAAGAATAAATCACTGCTGTTGAGAGAGAAGCTCAGGGATATTAGTGGAAAGACCCAAAACATGGTGTAGTTAATTTAAATGCCAACACTAAGTCCTTGTGAAACTAAAATAAAATCTACACATCAGTATCAAAATCAACACTCTCTCCAAGCATCTAATTTGCCAGTAGCTCACAAGGTGAATGTTAAAATATGACTCTTCACAAAATCTGCTGATGTCAGGTTCCAAAGAAGACCCTCAGGCTGGATAATCTCTGTCTGCTGAAGTATAGATGTTTTTCTTACCTGGAGGGCCTGTCCAGGCCTCTGTCTGTTGAATAGTGATGATATAAGGAAGCCTGTGAAAACAAACACATGGATTGTTATGTTTGTATTTGAAAAATGAGTGGCAATTTTTGTTTATCATGTTTGATGACTCCTTGTCACTCTTTGGCAAATCCTATAAAAACAGCCCATGATAACTAACATCCTAGGCACCTCGTCACAGACACAGCAACATTTCATGAGAATAAATTATGCAGCTTTTAAAATCATTGCTAGATTTCATTATCTTTTCTACTTCAGTAATTGTTTTTTCCTTTAAAGCACTGCTAAATAATTATCCCAAATTATGCTTTTCCATATACTTTTCAAAACCAGACACAGAACAGCTGAAACAAATCTTTACTATAAAACCAGAAAAATCTGAAAATTATTCCTTTATGTACAAGTGAGGTTTGGAAAGCTTCTTTTCATCCTTCCTTTACTCACCAAAACCTCACAATCAGTAATAGCCAGAAACTTTTGTCAATCCCATGACATTTGTGGCCAGCAACTGGCCTTACATACTTTACAATCCTGGTAAGAACAGTTCTCGTCACAGAAAATTAGTCATTGCTTATGGAGTTACAGATGTAGCTACTGCATGAACACTGGGAGATGGAGCTTCCATAATTGTATTATTAATACAAAGTCAACCTTAAATGACTACTGATTTTAAATCCACCATTTCAAGCCTTCAGTCAGAATTAAGTAATATTACAATTCTGGTACCCAGGTATGAATCTAGAATGAACTGCATGATTCCTGGGGTATTTCTTCATGGGTACAAAGCAGTCAGGTTCAAGAATTATACTTCTTTCAAGTTCCTGGCATGTCACTTCAGCTTTCCATAACCCAATGGACTAGAAATAGGACTACCATACAGGTTTCTAAGGTGCAGAAAATATTTTTTCCCTTTATAAAGAGCCTTCTTGGCTTTTTCCCTGCACAGAAAAATCTTTGTCCTGAAGAGCTGCTGAAGTAATGGCACTCATGGGCTGTACAAGTCCTTTCTTTTGTTGGATTTTTTTTCCCCCCAGTGATTTGAAGTTCATGAACAGAACTTCACCCAGATCTGTTAACTGACCCTTAGGTACATCTCCAGAAGTCACCAGTAGTCTTAGAATATTTGGGAATCGATTTTTTAGGACTGTGGGGTGGGGAGAGCAATACAAACATGCCACAACATGAAACAAATGTTATCTAAAACCTGAGCTAAGATAATTCCAAATGTTCACATAATTCATATTTTCAAGTTTTTCTTTACACCCTCCCAAGGCTTAAAAGTACTTTGTGACGATTCTCCCATCACTCTCCAAATTCAGTGGTTTTAAGATATATATCCAATAGTAGGAGATCTGTCTGCAATAAAACCATAGAAGCCAGACACATTGCTGCTCACACCAACAGCCAGTATAACCACAGCAAGCAAAGGCCTCAGGTCTGTGTGCTTCCCTACACTACCCATAAAACACACATTCAGCCTGTCCTGGAAAACACCTGGGTCTCATTTCAAAACTGGCCACAACCATCTTCCTTCTCTTGACCAGTCACTGCCACGGTCTGGAGCCAGCCAGGAAGGAAACTCGGGACCACAGGCGATCTCTCAGAACTGCTGCACGAGGTGGTGCAAACGCTGCAGGTGAATTGTCATTGTGGATTCTTTTGTGCAGATGCCAACCACTTCCACTAGCAACCACGGACCACCTGGGAGGTGACAGTGGCCAAATGGCCCTGAGGCAGTGACTGCTTCCTACCTCCTGGAGTGGCTCCATGCCTGTACAGACCATGATGTCACTCCCAAGGGTGCAGCAGATCCCCACTGTCTCCAATGGAAGGCGATGGGTAAATCACACAATGGAAATCATACCAGAGGGAACTTCCTTATCCACAGCATTCCCCAGGCCATACACAGATGGCTAGAAGTGCCTATCATGCCAAAATTGACTGTTGGGTTATTGGCTTTCACTTTTCATCCTTTAAGATTCTTTTATCACCTTGAATGCAACTTGCCCTTTAATCCTTTATTTGATGCTGGCTTTGAAGTTTTATCTATATGACAGATCCTGTACGTTGCCCATTCTACAACACTAATTTTTACTACAGGCATATATTATTTTATAGATTGTGTGGAGTTTATACTTTCTCTCCACAGGAAGAGCTTCATTGATGTGACATATAGAGGAAAGGTGAAACTAAACACTGTGTGGTTGCTTTTTAATGCTTGTTTTACTGTTTGCAGCTGTCCTATCAGCTCTTGGGCGTTTATTGACCTACTTTTAGATGGCCCAACTGAGCACATCTCTCCCATCTCCAAAGATAATTAGCCATCTTCCACAATATTCATTACTGCTCTATATGAATAAAGGCAACTTGAAAAAAAATTAAATATTGGAGATGACAACTCCAAACTACCAAGTAAAATCTTTTTTGAGTACTTTGATTTGGTTTTACTAAAAAAATGATATATATATATTTAGAATTAAGCCAGTATTTTAGCTGTTTTCATGCATCAAGGCTTTAATGCTGACTAAAAATAGAGCTAGGGAAAGCAGGCAAAAGTAAAAAGAAAATAACAAATAGGCTTGTTTGCATGATGGTTATAATACTTTATCAAGTTACTATGAATAGTCTCCCCCTCCTTTGTAACCCTAATGGTTATTTAATAGCCATTTTACCCAGACCTACTGAACATGGGAATATTTCAAAGTCATGTAAGGGCTTTTAAATTGTGTTCCTTGATATATTGAAAACCAACAGGAATTAGAAAAGGCCTAGAAGCTTTTTCTTTCATAGAACTGGGCCCAAATTTCACAACTGTGAGGTTTTTGTAGATCTACAGAGAGCTTAAAATCAAACCAGAGTAAACAATTAACAATTAACAATTTAGGACAACAATTTGAGTTTAACTTTTGGAGAAACTACAGAAGATGAGAGTGAATCACAATATGGATGAAGTAAAGCCACCATATGAAGCAAAGTTGCCAGTAGAGGATTCACTGACTTTTGCCCTAATGCTGAAAAATGGGGAGGGAGTGGAGAAGGAATGAAAGCCTGAATCTCTCCCACTCAGAGTAGGGCAATGTCAGCCCACTACCTGATCTTGATTAATTTTATTTGGAGTACTGACAGCAACTGTCAATCCTGAGTTATAAATTACAAAAGTACTATTGATTGCTGTTTTACCTGATGATCAACCTTAGTAAATAAATACTTAATTGGAGAAATGACAGCTTAGCCACAAAGGCTTTCACTTGACACATAGAATTTGCAGTCAGATATTTTAATAAAGAAATATACTGTGCTGATGGATTAATTGTGCAATGCACTTGCCCAACTCTGAAAAGTGGGAATTTGTCAAAGAGTTAGAGACGTATGGAGTGTTGTGTAACTCTGGGTGTTAATCTCTGAGAAGTTTTGGGTATAAGGACTCACAGTTCCTAGGATAATAAGATCAACATCCAAATGCACTAGTGATCTGGAAAGATATGAAGACAAAGATACAATGATTGTGAATTAGAAATGTCTCACAGCTACCAGAAGGAAACCACTACATTTTAACAAACCTAAGACATAAATGGTGAGCATTCCAACCCTTCTTCCCAAGAGAATCATCTGAAAAAGAACCATTCATTTACCTCATTGGAAACACCAGAAGAACTGTCTTGAACATAGTCCAAAAGCTTTTTAGGTGGCTGCATCATAAAAGCAGAAGTGTAGAGATGAAATGGAGTAGGATCAATGGCAGCAAGGAATGAAACATGTGGAAAAGGTGACACAGTTAGAAATTAAGTGTTGACAGCGTCAGATACAAAGAGTGACACACACGGGTAGAATGGAAGGATAAATGTGTTATTTTAAAAATACCTTAATAAAATGTTAGTAACTTTAGGTGGTAAAATTTACAACTGGAATGGTTGAATAAATACCAGCAGTTTTTAACACTGAAAGAGAAAAGTCTAAAACATCACAGTTATGCTCTCTTGGAGGAATTTCAATATATTTTAGCTTAAAAGTTATTGTTATCAGTAAAATGTTGTTGAGATATGGTTAATCAGAAGAATTTAACTGTACTGTTTCTGCCCAACTAGAGGGAGAAATGATAATACCACTTGAATGGCAGGATAATGGAGATAAAAAGTAATCCATGACAATGTGATAACATTATAGACCACTGCATAAGAAATTAAACCCAGATATATTTACCTTTATTATTTTTTTTTAAATTTTCACAGGATATTCAATGGGTAATTTTTAAAATGCTATGATTAAAACATTAAGGTTTTAAAAGAGTGTATATTATTTGCTTTCTCTTCTGCTCTCCCTAAAGTAGCAGGGAGTTTTGATTTTGGCTTATGGCTAGCTGCAGAAAGGGACTAAGGTGCCTTGTTCCAGGGTGTTCTCCAAGGCCCTGTGTCAAGTGCTCAGGCTCCTCATGTAGCCTGGCATGCCACTAATTAAAATTCTGATAGGTCTCCAGAGAATTGTTGGTTGACAGGGAAAGAAAAGAATGGGGATATTTTAAATCCTGATATTCTCAAGCTCATGTCTACTTTGGATTTCCTGCCTGCAGCCTGTGGCTTCTGCTTTTTAAACTCAAAAAATCTCGGGGAGGATCTTGGGGAGCTATGAGAATGCTTAAAAAGACTGAGGGTTTACTTCCCTCCTTTTTTTAAGGGGATTTTAACTTCTTTTAGTTTTCTGCCTGTCTGGACATTCCAACTATCCTCTTAGAAACTCTTCTGGGATGAAGATATTTGCTATCCTTTTTCCTAAAGATGTTAGAGTGTACAGGAAAGAATTGGAGCACTGTGGAGCCAGAGAGGGAGGGTGCAAAAGCAAGAGCAGGTGCATCTCCAACCTAGTTGTTAAGGCGTTGTGCAGGGAGGAAGTGAAACCTAGTTCTCAGTCTTGCCTCAAGGACAGTGTTACAGTTTGACCATTGTAAAAATATACAAACAGCCTTAGGTTCTTAGATACAATTAAGCCTATGGTATTTGCAGAAGAACTGCAAGTGCTTAGGAAATCAAAGGTGAAAAATTGAGATATTTCTGATTTTTAGGTGTTTTGGCCAGATGGAACTCTTCAGGTTTATAATTTCAGATGTAAGTGCTGCCAGCAGGTCTAAACCAGCAGCTGTTTGCCAGAGCCCTTTTTTTGGGTATTTGTGAAAATTGGCTATTTGTGAAAATTTGGCTATTTGTGAAAATTTGAGCAGAACTGAAGTCTGTCCATTCAAACAGGTGTCCAGCTTGAAAACAGAGCAAGCCCATATCTCTGTGTTCAGGTAAAAAATACATATTCTGCATGTATGCATATAAGAGATGAAGAAAAAGAAAAAAATTCTCAGAAGTTCCTGCTGTAAGAAATTTGTTTCTGGCTCCATACATTTAAATTTAGATATAGTCCTTTAAGTAAAAGATATGATCTGTAACTTAGCTTCTCTAACACAAACTGTCATATTTTTCTGTCCTAGAAGATTGTTCAAAAATAATCCAGCCAAATGCAAAAAGTTTAGGGAAACCAGCAAACATCCCTTTTTATAATGGAATTTGTCTTGTTATTAAATACTTACACACTACTATTTATCTAATACATACTCCTTATTAAAGCTATTACTATAACTACTCTAGCAAGTTAAGAGTCTATCTGAAAAAAATACTTATATTCATGGGACTTTACTGCCCTTCCTCAAAAAACCACTTGATTTTACTGGCTTATACTTGCTGAATTTGGTAATTTGAATTCCTCATTCTAAAAATATTTTTTCCTAAAGTGGAAATATCAATATTCTGTCCTCACTTACCGGACGTCCAAACTCCAGCTCTGAAAAGAACTTATACCAGGGTTCGTTTTCTAAATCTATGTCATCTGGGTTTATGCGATCAGTCTGGAGCAGTTGTGAAGGAAAAGGGAAGGAAAAGGCACACACTGAGCAAAGTGCTAGAAATGCTATGTCACTTTAACAACAAACACACAGACATAAAACAAATATGGGGAAAGAAATTGAATAAAATCAAAGAATGAAGATGGTATTTAAGATAGAGAATATTCATGTTCAAGAGCTGTCATTCACTGGTACTTTTATACTTTAATACTTTTCTTTTTGTTGATGTTCTTCCAAGGACAGGAAGATGTTAAACATTTTAAAATTACACTCTAAAAGCTAAGAGGGCTCTTTGACCTTTTCTTTAACATCACTGCATTACTTAATTACATTTAATGCTGCTAAAGATTCCTTGTTAGGAAGATGGTTTAAGTGATTGTCTTCTCCAGCATAGGCAGGAAACTGCCCATCAGATCAGCAATAAAGACACAACTTTATCTGTTTTGCTTTTGGTCATTCTTTGTCTTCTCACAAAGCATGTTAATTCTGAATCTTGATGTCTTGAAGCAAGCACTGAGCAGAGGTAAGGAATATACATCATGCAAGCATCACTATGTTAAAAAGCCACTTCAGTATACGAAAAGGAACTGGTATATTTTAAATCCTATGGTCAGAACATAGGGAACAAAAAAAATTATGCATTCCATAATATTTGTTTCAGCAGTACTGTGAAATGCTTTATCTTGCATAGCCTTGTTGACATAATGAAGCATTTTTTTTGACAGTGGAATACATTGTTTTCATCTGAAAATTCTCCCAGACAAGGGATGAAGTGGCAATTGAAGATAGCATTAAGGAAATTCTCCAGTGAACAGAAGAATTATTGACAGATTTATTCAAGCAGCATGAAAACATGACGGTGCAAAACAGTACAGCTCTCAATGGGATATCTAATCAACTGTAAACTTGGCTGCATTAATTACTTTCTAAATAGCTTCAGTTTCTTTGTAGCATCTGATGTAGGCTTTCATGAAGCACAGAATTACAGGGAACTGTTGGCTTAAAGATCTCTGAAACAGAGAAATTCTCTTGTTAAAGACATTTCTGAATTTAAAATTTGCTTCTCCATAACTGTAATTATCAGAACCTAGACACTAATTATGGTGTGCCCTAGAAAGCAATCATCAAAGGAGATAGGGTCCTGCATAAAGGACCACACTGGTGACCAAGTATGTAACACTTTTTCCTCCAAACTGCCACCAGTAGACCAGAGCAACCACACACAGCTATTTCTGTTTTCTGCAAGAGATAACACTGTGCTCTTGACCATTTCAGGTAATTAAACATCTTACAGCACTTTTCTTGCTGCTTTTGGTGTTACAGTCTTTTGGGACAGCCTGCCAACTCTGCTCTATTGAAAGGTCAATGACCCTTCAGAACTACCTTGGTGCTCACATATCTGTCAGCTGTTCGTGCAATATCTGGACCCCAGCTCTTATTTTATACACTTATCTTCACAATGCCCTTTCAAGTAAGACAAGCAGTATTCCTGTGAGTGCATCAAGTGTCACTGATGAAAAACTTGCTGTGCTCCACAGAAGGGTTAGGAAGTGAAGCTCCTTTGGAGTTTTGCCCTTGTATTTCCACCATCCTCAGCAGTGCTGATGATATTTGCTTGAATTCAACTATAGACACCCAAGTCTTTTGTAGAGAAACACTATTGAAATTAGCTTCATGAACTGACTACTGTGTAAATTTAATAGAGACTATGACTGATTTAAGAAAAAAACACAGGATTCTCTTCTACAGAGATAAAGAGGTATGAGGGCAAAAAATGACAGATGCAAAACGCACAAGATAACTTTGCTGTACATCAACTTGGTTCCCATTAGAGGGAATGCTTGACATATTTAGAAGTTTTTTTGCTTATCTTAAAAAATTCCACAATTTGCATCTGGATAATCTGAGAAGACATTACTGAACAATTATTTTCCATCCCTTCTCCAAATTAAGTTACTGTATGTTGAAATATTGCATGTTTTTACCTTTTCTTTTACCAAGAAAATACTTTTCACAGAAATCTTGATATCAACAAATGGGTGTATGTACACTAAATAAATAAATAAATAAATAAATAAATAAATAAATAAATAAATAAATAAATAATTTTAAATGTATATAGGGTTGGAATTGTGGATCTTTTGGCCCTAGAAGTCTTGGCCTACTGACATTACCCTGTGAGCCTGAAAGTGCCCAGAAGAGCAGCAGCCCTACACCTAGACAGTGATGGAACCATGTTCCTCCTTGCAGGGAGACAGAGCACACTGAGGATCAACTGGGCTCTCCTAAGCCAGCCAAGGACATAAATATGAGAATGGGAGTTGCCTCCCTTGTCAACTTCAAATACTCTTGCAATTAGCTGCAAGCTTAAAAACTCTCAAGGTAAAAACTCTCATGGTTTCTGCTGGTAAAGAAAATGCTAGAAATAATGTATTTTATCTAGTTTCTAAGTCTTCATTTCTTCTTGGGTAGCAAATAAAATGAGACAGTTACAAAGTGTGTAAAGCTAACTCCGTGCAACCAAGTCCACTTTAATTTACAGCTTCAACCGCAGAGGGCAGCAAACAAAAAGAAACTGAGCACTAAAGTCTGCAAATTCTCTGCTGCTGGCAGATCTGGAGAGGACTGCATTCCCTGTTCTACCAAGATCAATACAGACAATTGATTTTGCTGGGCTTTTGGATTCAGTTTAGCTGACAGAGCTTTTTCTATTATCTCCACTTCTAAGAGACTTAAAATGAATGAATTATTTTGACTTAGAAGCTGCACTTGGATTAGTCTCACAAAGTATCTCCCAAACTACTGGAATAGAAAGTAAAAGCAATATAAAGGAAAATCCCTTTTTATGACTTACCAGTCAAATAATGGTCCTACAATTTATCCTTCATCTAGCAATTTAGTAATATGTTGATTATTCATTGAAAATATACTACTGAAGACCACTAAGTAACTTCACTTCTTTTGCCTTTTGCACCAGATGGTCAACAACACTACATCACCATACTCGAGTATTGAACATGGACAATGAAAAAAATTACATATGTAGTATTACATGGAGCTTTGCCTGTTCTTGGTTTGATACATAAATAGACATCCACAGGTAATAATCAAAACTGTGCATTTAAACTCATGAATTAAATGGCTCTTACATGTAGATCAGTATTTTGCATTTGCAAGTTCAGACACCAAACTGAAGCCTATCTGAAATGGAGGGCTGAGATGGCTGTTGTGAATTTGGCTTTGGCATTTTATTATCTCTAAAGAATTTTCTTTCTCTCTTTTTTTTCTTTTTCTTTTTTTTTTTTTTTTCCCTCTTTTGGACTACTTTTAAATAGCTGTGGTAACTCCAAGTCTACTACCAGATGGACTTAGTCAATTTCTTTATGAGAAAAATATTTTATAATGCCATATTAAGCAAACCAAGTGGAATATTCAGATAACCACATTGAGATGACAAAAGCAACCAAATGTGCATGTTCTAAAGAAAACTTCAAATTTTTCACTACACTAAAAACCAAACCAAACAAAAAACAACAGATGTACATCATGGAAGAAGCCCAGTCTATTTCTGGTATTTGACAAAACAGTAATTTAGAAAAATTGATTCTAATCATGAATTCCTCTTGCATAGAAACTCAGCAGAAAATTTGTATGTTGAACGGCGATTAAAAAATCTAGAACTAAAATTTAACCTCACAGTTTTATTTGACTAGCACATTTATACTTTTATGCTTAGATAAAATAATTAATGAAAATAGAGGCATTGTGTGTACCAATTTCATGAGGTCTTTTTTTACAGTAACACTGAGATTTTTCCTTACATACTCTACTGCAGAAATAGATATACGTACATATATGGAGGAATTGCTTCTCATATATATACAAGGTAGAAACTAGTAAATAATAAAATTTAATTTCATTTACACATGAGTAAGATTAAGTTGTTACATTGCCATTTACTTATTAATGGAAAGTAAACATCCGTTTTGGGAAACAAGTCCATAGTCTGGGTGATATTGCAGAAAAATAGGAATATTTAGTTGAATTGCAGACACTGGAGATGGAAAAATACATCAAAGCAACTTATGTACCACCCTATCAGTGGCTTCTTGAAATAGGAAAAAAAAGGAGCTGTTTCACCATGTCTTGTAAGACTATTTAATGCCTTAATATCACAAACTTTTACTGCAATCTCAAAGTACTAATCCCAAGCCTCTTGTTTATGCTGATGTTTTACTCTTACAAATTCAAATTATGGAAGAAAACATACTAATTTCTTGTTTCATGGAAGAGGCTACTACACAATGCTGCAGTTTGAAACTACACTCATCCTTCTGCATCTATAACAATTAGTGATCCCTAACCAATCTATCCATTTCATGTTTGTTATAAGATCAATATTTTAGTTTATTATCTCTCACATTGTTTTGATTAATGGAGATCTTTTGATCAGTGAGGATCTGCTGAATAGTATTTCTCACTAAATGATAGCTTTACACTGAATATCAATTTATTTTATTCTTGCCATGTTCTCATCTCCCCATTAATCACAACTGATTCCAATCTGCTACCTACACCAATAAAGGAAATGCTAATCTATCAAGTCTGACATGTCAGACTTGACAGATGATGATACAAGGCAGCTGTAAATATCTTATATTTTCAACAGATTACTTTGCCATCAAAACTACAGTCTTGTAGACATGGAAATTATTTAATTACAAAAAAATGGGGATTTGGAGTGTTAGAAAAACCCCCTTTGACTTCTTTGATTTTGACAAAACTAATGAAGTATGACTTTCTAGTTCAGACACTATAAATGTCTATCTTTTGCAATATTAATTTAATGCATTCATTTTATATTCCACATTTTTATTACTAATTTCCTTCAGTATCATCAAAACAATTTTTCAGACATTAGAAATCAAATCTTTTGAAATTATCAAGATGGAAGATTTAAATCATGCCGTATTGACACATTTGAGAATTTGGAGTTTTCATCTGAATTTGGAACCAATGCATTATTTTCAGATGTCATCTTTTCCTATGCACAATAAAAAGAGGTTTTGACTTGCTTTGCTGATCATCCTTTAAGAAGTTAGTTTTACTTTCTATATCCCATTCAGTGAATACAAGGAAAGCAAATACTTCAGCTAAATCAATTAAATTTCTGTTAGTAACATGGTCCAAAGGAAGTATCTTAATAATATAAAGCTAAATAGCATCTTTATCAACAGTGGACATTCCAGCTTAATGAAACTGTGATAGCTCCCTATTTTTTTTCAACTATGTTACACTAATGTCAGCAAAACTTTCATCTTATAATAATTTCCAATTTTTAGAGCTCTGAATCATATATAAACAAAAAAAAATCTCTCAATTCTGTACATGAATGTACTTTTCTCAGCTTTAAAAATTTCTTACACAATGAGATGGTTCCTTGTATGTAAATCAGCTAAGCCTAAACTTTTAGTCTAAGCTTCAAGATGGCAAAGTATGACCTTACCCTTTATGGATAGTGCTTAGTAGGTAACATGACTACAACATGACTAAAGCTTTTCTGCCTAAAAATATTTTAACGACCAAACAAAGCTCAAAATTCCATCTCTTGATTCAGATTAGCCAAAGTAAAATGCATAAACAAGTGGATAAAAAGATTCAGGAACAGTCAGCAAACCTAATATTCTTGTTATTTCATTAGTTTGCTAGAATTGAAAAAATGTAGCTCTGGCAATATTCATCAGCACTACAACGGTTACATGAATTATTTTTGTTCACATTACATTAGCGAAAAATTTATTTATTAATTTATTAGAAAAGTGAGGCCATTCTTGGAATAAACTGAAATAAGTGTCATTTTCTTGTTTTTAATTTGAATCTGCTATTACACTTTGGCATTGGGAAAGCTAGAAAATTACCTCAGTGTTTATAATGCAGCCATGGCACTCAGAAAGTGCTCAGGACAAATGACACTGCCATTTAAATAAAAGTATTTGTTAAGTTCATCTGTACTCAGATACTAATTATATTTATTCATTACCAGTTCCTAAAGAAATGTCAATTTCCTCTTTGAAAAACACATCAGTTGTGCAAGAACTCAATTTCACAGAAAAAGAGCTTCATGTTTTCTAGCTAACAAAAATTAGATTCCTGCAAAGACCACAAAAACAAAGGAAAAGGTGCTTGGTTCAGGTTTCACACTGTTGACATACTGCATATTCTGAAATTCAGTTATTTCCTTAATTTGCTTTAAATTGGCAAAATAAATTCTGTGAACAAGCATGTAATACAGAAGCAAATAACAATCCAGTACTCATTTCATAAACCTCTTATTTAAAACTGGACTCTCTCAAACATTTCAACCTCAAAGTAAAAGACCAAGAAAAGAAAATATTGCCATTGATACATAACAGGTTTTCTAAAATAAGAAAGTGTTAAGATAGCACAAAGCTAAATAAGAAGGGCTGGGTGAACGTGTCTTTCAGCAAATGAAAACTTCTGTTAATTGTAATTTTGCAAGCATTAAGCATAGCTTTACTCGACAATTGCTATAAATATTCAGAAAGCAGGAATAAAGACTTTTAATTATGTGTTAATGTACACCCATTCATAATGTGCACTCACTCAAATCACAGAGTATTTGAGGCTGGAAAGGACCCCCAGAGGTCATCTAGCCCAACCTCCTGCTAAAGGTAGGTCTGATCATATCAGGATGCTCAGGGGTGTGTTCAGGCGAGTCCTGTCTGGGCAACCTTGGCAAGTATTTGACCAAAATCTCTTTAGATATACAATTCAGCACATCCTGAAAATGCAAATATCTTATTTTTATGCATTAATTATTCAGATATCATATGTGCTGTTAATACTACTGAAAGATGCACACCAATTAGAAAAAGCAGTTTCCATCTGTTTTGTCTATCATCCATAAGGTTTGCATGGTGGTGATTTCTTGGAAACGCCGGAAGATGTAAGTTGAGCAAATCAACCAAACCAAATTTTTCAATACAACCATCAGATAACAGCAAAGACAAATTGCTCCAAAATTTTATTTGAAGAAGGATCTTCAATATTCCTCCAAACAGCAATTATTAATAGTAAAAAACAAAAAGATAACCTCTTACCAAATCTCTTACTGTATTACCCATTTCATTTGTGTGTCTTACCGGTCTTTCGTGTTCAAGGATCGATGACTTTCCCGGCTCATATTCAAAAATACTTCTGGGTTCAGAACGGAACTTGCGAGTATCTACCTTTCTGTCAGGAGGATCCCAGTCATTCCTAAACAACAAACACAAGCAACTGAGCTAATTTACTGTCACCCCTTGTGCTTTACAGCTCTGTACAACAGAAACCTGCAAAGCCAGATGATGTTCAGAACAGCTAATATTTCCAGATCTCAGCTGTGGAATATCTAGCCTGGCATCCCAGTGTTTTACTGTAACATCTTAACCTGTTTACAGCAGGGATGCTCAGTACACCAGGAAGAACACTAGAGATGTCCAGCCTGTGATAACTCATATTTTTCTTTTAACTAGTAGAGCAGTTTAAAAACTCCCCATGTCAAAAAAACCACAAACCATTGCAAATAACTATACATGTTTTGTGCACTCTATTAATACAGGCAAGTGGTAGATATTTTTGTCATCACAAAATATGATGATAAGGCCATAGTGAAAAAGTTATAAAATCTTCTGAGGCAAAAAATGAGGAATTATTTTAAAAGACAGTAAAAATTATTTTAAAAGACATTATCTTGATCTGTAGCAAAATTGCTTCTGATCCTTGTAAGCAGCATATTGTTTCTCTATCCTGAATAGATAAACAAGAGGAAGAATTTGGCAGTTGAATTTGGAATAGAAATGTATCTATTTTCTCTATAATTGCAAATTTGCTTTCAGTTTAATAATGCTATGCAAAGAATAAAAAGTAACCCATTCTACTATATTTTTTCAGTCATTTACTATGTCAGATTACTAGCTACATATACATTTTGGGGGAATACTTAGCTAGTTACAGTGAGAGCTACCTTTGTAGGGCAGTTCTTGTAGTACCTACCTCCAATGTACTTGGAAAAAACATGTGGCTCACACATATTTTTATTTAACTCTGTGTGAAATGACCCACTAGTAACTTGTAAAGGTTGGAGGAAAGGGGAGGGGAAATACTACCAGCTATTGTCCATATTTGATAAGAAAGAGCACACACTGATTAAATTTTATCAGTTCTATTGGTCTTTCTGGTGTGACTTGGTTTGATGTGACCTGACATAATAATGCACATGTCAAGTGCCTTAAAAAAAATCTATGGGGTAGCTTTTGTTTATAGAATGCTTGCAAGTGCATTTCAGGGGCACAGACACCTCTATTTATAAAATGCCCTACATTTCAAGGGAAGTAGTTCTACATGGCTTTATTGTTTATTTTCACTGAAGAAAAAAGTATTTTCAGAGCAGAAAAGGTTACATTTTTTGAGAATGAAGAGAAAAATGGAAATATTCTGATGAACTTCCATTATACTACAAGCCACTGAAGCAGAAAGGATGCTACTGAAATTCTGATTCACACTCAGTTCAACTAATTTACAGTTTTCAGCCTTTTATCCTGTATGGACTATATTTTGAGCTCAACTGCTAATGCAAACCACATCTTGCCTCGCAGCATGAAACATGGGATATATGTGGACCTAAGCCTCTTATGTGAGATTTTAAATACTCTAGCTTTATAGGCAATTAAAAAAAGAGAATCTCCCAATGGCAGGAAAAGATTGATGAGCTATAGCTTTCAGCAGTGGGCAAAGCACAGCGAAAGTGTTTGGCATCCCTTGGCCTGGAGAGCACAGATTTCCACTGCCTGTCGTATCACGCAGGAGATTAAAAGGGGAGGTTAAATAGCCAAATTCAGTGCTGAGCAGCTGTTTCCAAGCTTGACAAGGGACACTGCAACTTGACAAGGCACACTGCAACTGTGACCGAGGCATTTGGCCTAGCACAGGACAACAACTCACACAACTTCAGAGATCAAAGTTGAACAGCTCCACATTTTGGTGTCTTGCTAAAAAATCCGCATTTCTGTATGACCTGCTAACAAAATTCAAGCCTCATGGCCTGTGTGAGGCAGCCCAACTCTAACCTTTAGCATTTCCCCTTGACAACCTGCCCTTGGCAACAGGGAAGCCAAAACCAGTAACCATCAAGCAATCTCATCTTCCTCTGCAGTATGTGTATCTACTGAATTACATTTTGGTAATCTACTATCTACAAATATCTACACTATCTACACATTTTTCAAAAAGCCATAGTTTTGTCTTAATTTTATACACTTAGTATGGTCTTTCCTCATAATATTTTATTCAAACTGCTAATTACTTGAAACTGTTTAATATAATTACATTTCTACATATAAATATGTTTACAATGTCCACGCTGACAAAAATGGTCAAATTCTTTTCTGTTGCTTGAGTGTAACCAAGAGAGGGGAGCTCTCAGGCACACATGAAAGAAAAAATATTACCCTTTTAATATATAATATATACATAGCCACACATATATAGATTTATAATAGTGTAATATTATATTAACATGTAGTATTAATTAATGTAAACACTAAAGAAAAAGATTTTTTTCTTGAGCTAGTACCTACAGATATGCTGAAGTCAATAGAACTTGTGTGCAGGTTTGTTTTATCCTTTTGATAAAACCTCTTGCAAGGTCTTATCAAAAGGATAAGCACTTCTTTCTCGAGTTACTCATTACTAACTTTTTCCAGACTGAACTCTAACCAACCTAGGACCTGGTTTTGTGCAAAGAATTTGGATAGAAAACCATGAGATATCCAAAATGCCTTTTTACTCTGTAAACACTGTCTTGGTCCACCAAGATGG
The DNA here is from genome assembly GCA_013397555.1 of Urocynchramus pylzowi. Classification (NCBI taxonomy): domain Eukaryota; kingdom Metazoa; phylum Chordata; class Aves; order Passeriformes; family Fringillidae; genus Urocynchramus; species Urocynchramus pylzowi. The sequence goes on from VZRH01003699.1 coordinate 2,305,491, forward strand.
AAATTGAAAAAAATGGGGGTACAAAGTACTTCTAAGCTCTGGGGAAATGTGGGTTGACTTCTATCTACACTCTTGTACAGTTTTCCCCTCTTGAATTTTGAATTACATCACCTTTTTGATCCTTTCTCTTTGGTGCTGGATACAACAAATGGCCTTTCCTACTCAGAGACTAACTATTCAAGACAGCTCCTAGAGCACAGACTGTTCTGAAACACAACAAGCAGGACAATACCACTAATGAGAATAAAAATCCTTAATGCTCATGGTCACATCATGAGAAAGAAACAACCCTTCTTTGGCACACTGAAGGAATGACAGCACCATGCATGATGCCCAAACTCCTGATGAAGATCACCCCTCATCACCTGACTGGCCCTTGAGTAAAGCCCTTGAAGTCATATTATCCTAGAGCTGCTGCTTTATCCCTTGTTCTAGTCTGCAATTGGAGTACTGTACTTAGCAAGAACACCTTTTGAAAGTGCACTAACTTACTTTTCTGGTGTGGACCGTTGCCTCATACGATGCGGTGGTACTGGCGGTGGCACGTGGGGCGGCAAAGGGGACGAGACCTTAAAGGCATCGGAGCTACTGTCAGAAGCACTTTTGGACAGTGGTCTGTACGTCTGTGTCTTTGCAGCTGGGTGTGCCTGAGCAGAGAAGGATGGACTGTAGCTACCTAATATAAAACAAAACCAGAAACAGTCATAACATGAGAGTAAGTCTTAAAAAAGTACAACGTGGAATGCTACAAGAACCCACAGTAACTCAATAAAACGGCAAGATTACAAAAATGTGTAAATGAGTTGTAAAAGTACATTACTGTGTATGATGCTCCTCATTACAGAACTTGTTATATATTTTTACACAAAAATTACAAACACATAGGTAAAGTGCAGTACAGTTAAAATAAATTAATTTGATGGAGAAGTTAATGGGTGTATACATCCATCACATCTGTTAATGACAGCCTGTAATTAATCTCCAGGCTCATCCTGTTGCTCAGTTGTTCCATGTTCAGAAGGTAGAGGCAGGAAACACACCTTTTTTGATTGTTTTAATAACTCTTTGGTTTGTGACGATGAGGCAATAGCATATCTTCAAGAGGATCACAAGAGTACAAAGAGATGTCAAACCACTGACCAACAACAAGTCATCTGAACAGCACAGAAAAGGCACTATTGACAGCATGTTTAATGCAACAAAAACTGAAATGAAAAAATTCTGCATGGCATTTTTGCAGAAGGCACTATAGCCTTTTTGCACACAGTCTATTCATGCTTTCATTTTTGCTATTTTTGGAAATAATTTTACCATATGGGTATAATCTTCTTAAGACACAATGATTATATATCTTAGATGAACATGTCTTTTCTTGTGGCTAAATACATCAACATGAATGCCTATAGCAAAAATGGACAAGTTTGTAAAACAGTTTTATTAGGCACTCTTGCTGCATACTTTTAAAGTGTATTCAGTACATTATTTTTGTCTTCCCATGTCAGTAATTAGTATTTTCATTTTCACACAGTAGTTCCCTTTCCATTTCTGTAAGGAAAGGCTGTGTTACTAACAATCACTAGTGAAAATAAATGCAATGTAATCAAGAAACCACAGTGTTAAGTGTATCTCTCTACAGTAAGAGGTCCACAGCTGCAATTAATTTCTGTAGTAAGAATGAAACTAAAATTAAACTTGTTTCATTTGGAGGAAAAAGGCATGAACAACTGAGATCAATTGAGACACTAAGAAGTGTGTCTACAAGCATTACAAAAGCGAGCGTGAAGAGTTAACTACACCATCACTTGCTGGCATTAACAAAAGCATCATTTTGAACATGGAGTAATTCCTACCAGTATTGTATGCATATGCAGTATTATACAAGTCTGTGTCGTCATCTACAAAAAGAAATACATATGTTACAGTAATGTCATACATACCAGTTCATCACAGAAACTGAGCTTTGTTTTTGCAAATACAAATAGAAGATTGGTAAGCAATCAAGCACTGTATTTCTTTTCCTCATCTCATAGGTGCTTTTGGAAGACTCTGTCTTCCCATTATACTTAGACTGTAGAATACAATACCATCTCATTGTATTGTATCTTCTGGTCATGTCCACTCACATTGCATACTTACTAAGTTAGCACCAAACTGAATTACTTTTTGTCTGTTCTTTTCCCCTCCCCAAGCTTGATTCCTTCCTTTTGTCAGCTTTCCTCTGCTACAGACTGTTAAGTTGCTGTTCCTATCACAAAAGGCAATCCTAAATATCTACTATGTGACTAGTGCTCAAGATAGAGCCTGTAAGCCAACATTCTCCTGCCTACATTTCTTATTCTCCCACTAACATTCTGTGTGACCATACTGAACGTTAGCTCTACCTCAGATGAATAAAGTCTCCTTCCTTCTGGAGGTGTAATGAGCATAATTGCCATTTATACAGTTTCCTGACATCCTTGGAGCAAATCATAAAGGACATTAAAGCTAGCAATGTCACCAAAGCTCAGTTTCAGCAAAACCAAGTAAGATATTCTAGGACAACAATTAAATTCAGGCACAAAATCTTTCCTTAAACCAGCCTGTTTACTAGCCCACGCTGTTCTAACACTGGAGTTCTCCAAAAGAAAGGCAGTACAGATGGTAGGAGATTAATAGTAGACAATTTCTCATCCCTCAAACTGGACATGAGGAGACAAAGACAAGAACATACTCACCAGGCTTATGAACCATATGGATTTGCTTGAACATTGTCTTGTACCAATCCTTTGGCCTGTCAACTGTCTGAAAAAAAATACAGTTTTAACAATTAACGACAAAATAAAAATACCCATGTGTACAGATCGGATCAGACATTTAATGTTATTCTGGACAGAAATATTATATGTTATTCCCTATTTAATATAATAGTTTTCACGTATTTTGAATGTATTTATGCATTTTATTGAGGAGTTCCTAAACGAATTCTGGAAGACACTTAAGATTGAGTCAGTCTTGGACTCTGATCATGGGAGGGCATAATGGTTCAGAACATAGGAATTATTGAAAAATCAACAGTTTATCACCTTAGTGCCCTTATCTGACAATGATGAATGGTAGATTCTATACAGGAAAATAGAAACACCTCAGCAGTTATGATTACAAGCTTTTAAGAAGAGCTTCTTTTGACCTCCTGGCAATTTCTGTCTTAAATTACTTTGACAATGTAATTATTAAATAATGCAGAAAAACTTTGTAATACTACTGAGAAAAGATCTAATAGCACACTGTAATTCAGAGTTAATGTCTGGATTGCAAACACAAAGTATTCTTTTTACCAGTTTTAAAAGCCCTTTCCAGACAACTCAATTTTAATTTGTTCAATACTCACTCATTAAACTATACTTGTCCTTACTTTTGCAAACAAAGTAATCCTAATCCCAAGGTTCCCAAACTCTGCTCATATCAACACCTGTTTGTGCTTCTTTTTATCTCTTACCCTTCCGAATTTTCTCTTTTGCTGCAATTTTCTTTGAGGTAGGATGATAATATTTCAGGAAAGGATTAACATGAAGGCAAACATGATTTCAGTATTATCCTTAGGTGCTAAAATTTTACTTGTCCCACAGTAGTAAGAAAAGCAGAAATTTTAATGCAAAGAATCATGGAATCATGGAATGGTATGGGTTGAAAAGGACCTTAAAGATCATCAAGTTCTAACATCCCTTGCATGGACAGGACAACTTTCACTAGGCCAGGTTGCTCAGAGCTCCATCCATTGTGGCCTTGAACACCTCCTGGGATGGGGCATCCACAGCTTCTCTGAGCAACCACATAAACCACTATCTTCAAACCTCATGGTACACAGGGAAAATTCAAAGGACCTCTCTTGAAGTGCATTATCTTGCACCAGCAAATACCAAATTTGCAATCACTTTGCTTACTCCTCTTTACCACACAAAAAGCAAAAATCTGCAAATTCTTCCCTACAGAATACTGGACAGATTTGCCTGAGCTCACCACACACTGCCATCTTTACTAAATCCCACCTTGGCCATGATTACTTGTTACCTGTACATAACTAATATGTTTTGTTTACAATGGTGAGCTCTTACTTTAAGGGACTAGGCAGAAATGCTACTGTATTTTGAAGACTCATATTGAGTTCTCATAAAATTGCTAATAATATTAGAACAATGTTTAAAATAAGAGCTGACTGTCAGTTGAAGAACTTGGGGATCTCCTTGGTAAGGAAAAAAAAAGGCAGAGTTATGCTTCTTACCTAGGCCTGCCTTACAAGACAGAGGTGAAGGAGATTCAGTTTTGTCTCAAGATAAAATAGGTCCCTTCCCCCACCAACCAATATGCTGAGTTCTGCCAAGTGTAAATTATTCAGAAGCAGATTTGGGTCATATTAATATTGTTTCCCTAAAGGTTTTAAATATCTACACTAGTGGAACTCTGGTTAGAATAATTTAGCTGGACTTGAAACAAGTATGCTGCTTAGTGCTCCAGGATGATATATGCTCAAAATTTTACAATTCCAGGAGGTCTGAAGGAATTCACACTGATGGACACAACCTCCCTGCTTCTCCTCATCTCCCACAGCAACAGTCCCATGATGTTGTGACTGCCTTTCTGATTGTATTAAACCAAGAAGAGTCTTCCAACCAGTGGCAGATGAACAAACTGCAAATAATGCGTAAATACTACTGCCATGTCCCCGCTGTTGTCAAGCATTGCCTAGTCCTCCACAAAGTCAAAGGAGGCTCCCACATAGAGATCAGGTATGGAGAAGCTTCCATGAGTAGAGAAGAAGGTTTCCCAACATCTTTCTGGATATTTGAATGTTTCTTTCTCTCATCATCTCCCCAGCAAATCCCTCCCAGGGGTTTCAGCCTCAGCCAGTAATTTGGCTTTATGTTATAAACCAGACAGGATTAAGAAATAGAATACATTAATTTTGAAATTCATTTTCTCAATTCATATTCACTAATCCCCCAAACCAACATTGTTTGAGGAATTAACAGTATTCACAGTGCACGAAGCCATTCAGATGCTATCCTGCTTTGCATAGGTGGGAACTGATACAATTAAATGTTGGAACACAGCATCATTGTATGTGGAAAAAAACCAATCAGCCAAATAGCATCTAGAGGACATAACAAGTAACTGCAATTGCTTCCGAGGAGAGCCCATAATCCCTGCAGTATTGTAATCATCCATCAGGAAGGATGCAATTAAAGGAGGCCTCTCTGACCCTGAGATTAGCTCAGCTGGTGGGAACAGGGTGCTAATAATGCTTGGATCCTCATATGGGCTATTCACTTAAGAGCTGGACTTGATGATCCTTGTGGATCTTCCAACTCAGAATATTCTGAGGCTTTCAGTGGACCTCTGTTTTTTTGTGTTTTGTTTATTTTTTTTTTCGAGCTGAAATATTACATCACTAAGTATGGAAAAGAAACTTAGCAGGACTTGATTTTTTTTTTTTTCATTCTTACTAAGTAGAGCACTTTTCAGTCTACCAATAAATTTTGATAATTAGATATAAAGCAATCATTTTGGATGACTGAAAGAGTGCAATCTTACTGCTTGCCATGAATCTGGCTTTTCCTTTCCCAGGTCCTCCATTGGTGGTAGATGGTGCTGTATTTAACTGAATGCTTTTCTGAGTGAACAGCATTTTACCCTCTCTTTTTCAGAGACTTCATTTTTAGTTTCTTGGAATTTTACCATCTTTGGGGCAGGGCTTGGCACAAAGGCAGCACCTAACAACAATCTGAATTTTCAGCCTTGCGTTTCCCAGAGCTAGAAGGAGCTAAAGTGGCATAGAAGGAACATGTTAACATGGGATGGGGGGGTTCTGAGTGAATAAAAAGCTTTACAGGAGTCCTTCCCTTCTCAGAAGCCTGATACAAAATGGGTTAGCAGGAATAGAAAGAACATCTTTCTGTTTTCCTTGGCTAAACAGCTGTCACAAACCCTGTTCTAAGAGTAAAGACAGACTCGGAGGAGAAGATCACATCTTGCAAAATCTCTTTACTCCTGAGAAGCACTCAAAATCTGGAGCACAGATACTGCTGAGTTCTTAGTAACAGGCTAAACTTTGAGCAGCACAGCATTTTGGAACACAGTGCGTGTTACCTATCACCCCTGAATCTTCATTTACTGCTTTTTTGATAGAATGTTGCCATTTTTGCAAAGATGGAAGAAACTTCTAAACTTTACATGCAATGATAAATTGAATTAATTTGAAAACTTCTCACTTCAAATGGACTGAGGATGAACCTTCTGGGAAAAGATTCCTATTTGGATTTCTCACTGACCTTGGAGAAAGGGCAGGTGATATACTCTACCTTCTACTATTAATGGAAAATGCAGTTTTAGCACTTTTGCAAGGTGCAGCATATTTGAGTCTTGCTGACAACTATACCAACTTTGTTCTTGCTCAGCTGGGGTACACAGGGCTCAAATATACTTGTGCATACTTATAAAGTAATCTCAAATAAGTATCTTGAAAACAATTTTACTACCAGCTATGTCTTAAGGAAGCAGAATAAGATGCAAAATGGCACATCAGACACACTCTTACACATACACAAGCTAGCATAAAGTTTTAACTTATATCTCATTGTGAGAATTATTTCTATAACAGCAAGATTACAGGCTATAAGATTTATTGAAATTGAAACACACCAAAAACCAGAGCAAAACCAGCAGGAAAATGTCCTAATTCAAACTGAATTACATTTTTAGGAGAAAATCTAAAAGACTCTGATCATACAACCTGAAAGTTAAATATAGTTTGGCAGATTGCCAGCTTCATTAGGCACACTTAAGGGGGATTTCTGTTATAATCTTATATAACTGATATGCACCCTATTAGAACAATCTGCTACTAAAAAAGCACAAAACCAATTACCATATCCAATATAAAGCAAAGGGACTACTTACTTAAAAAGAGGACAGGAAGCTAGAGCATTGCTGGAAATAAATGTCTTCATTTTTAAAAGATTCTGATCATATTGCTTTTTTATGTCAAAAATAAAGCAAGAAATGCCAGAGTTTCTCCCCCATTCTTATAAAAATTGTCCCCATCTTACCACTTATCCTGATTTTTTCCTATTGATTTTCTCCATTAATTCCTGGTTTCCCCTCTAATTTTTCAGTCCCTTGAAACAATTCTTGGCAACTCAACATAGCCCCATATGTCAATATTGGCAGACAGGATACATCCAACAGCTGCTACATCCCTGCACCTCACTAAGACTTCACCTGCAAGGGCTCTGCTGCTTTCATCCTGGCTCCCACTCTTCTCACTTTCTCCGTCCAGCACAGCAGCTCTCCTCTGCCTGGGAAGGCCAGTAAGTGCTGCCTTTACAGACCCAGTGCAGCTGCCTCTGCTCTCTCTGCAGCAGCCAGAAGAGGCTGCCCTGACAGCAGAGTGGAAAGAATGCTCCAGCATAGTGAAAACAAAACTCTTCAGTCTGACATCCTGGGACCACTCAAGCAGTGACCAGCGGCAGATGATCAAATCTGGGCTGGTCCCAATGAAAGGGCTCCCCAGCTATTTGCTTATGTGTCACTCGAGGGCACAGTGATTCTTTACTGCACTGTCACGAAAATGCTACTCCCTTAGATTGCCATCACAACAGAACTGCACATTTCTACACTACCCTGATGACATGAGAACACTGCCCCAAGAAATGCAGAAGGGTAAGTTTTTTGCATATACACACACACTGATGTAAATACGATTATGTGCATGCACACTCACATATACATATACATATATGGTATGCACAAACTTCATTTCAGAAATAAACCAAATGCAATTACCGTGCATCTCCAAAAGGCAAGAACTACAAGAGACACAAGAAAGACACAAAATTTTGGCTACTTCTAATTAAAACTAGAAACATGAGGTTGCCCAATTATGCTCCCATCAGCATTCTCCTTTTCGTCAACACACAATATTATATTCACAAGGCTGCTGATTACACACGCTCTATTCCAAATTATATAAGAGTAGAAGAATGTGAAAAACCCATTACCAACAATCAGTTCATTGTATGAGTTCATACCCAGATTTCCCAGAATTTCCTACCGTTCTAATTGCTGTAGGGATTCCAGATTCATCTACCGGGCCAATCCCTGCATAATGCGGAGCTTTAATTACTGTAATTTTTTTTTCTTCTTCTGAGGATCTACAGATTGGTATTGTACTGGTGGTGGTGGTGCTGCCAACATTCTGGACATGTTGTGAGTATGTCTCTGTGGACTCTGTAAAGATAACATGACAGAAAATTCTGTAATGACACAATAATCATACTTGGCAGTTAAAACATACTTCCCCATTTCAGTACGCTGTACAAAGGCTGACAATCTTAATCACATAAATATACATTATTTTAAAGAAATATCATCTTAACTAGGGATTTGCCCTACTTAATATTACATTAACAGAATTATAAACTTATTTAAGGACCAGACAAACTATTAAACTCAGAATTAGAGTAGAAGTACTTTTTCACAATGTCTTGCTCAATTAAAAGAGAAAAAAAACCCCCACAAACATAGTAAAATCTATTGAGAAAGGTACAACAGCCTTTCTTCTATAAATCAAACTTCTGAACCTTTTCTACCCGTTCCTTGGAAACCAGTGACATAATTTCAAAACTTCCACCCACCAAGTCTAGCAAACTATAGAAAATTGCTGTTCTGTAAGCACAGAAAACAGCCTTGCACAAAAATCTTATGTGATATGAGCTAAGAAACATGAAGTTTTGATGCATGAACATTTTTAAGAAACAAATTCTGACATGCAGTGTTCTTCCCCTAATGTGTGTTGATATTTTTACATGACTCCATGCATAATCCATAAAAATGGTTTTCTGTAACCTGGCACCTATAGAGCAATCTGATGATCCACCTACAGTAACTCAGGTGAAGTGTTCAAGCTGCTACTGTTTTGTAGTGACCTGAAATATTTCTACCCTTCCCCCTCAAATCTTCCTTTATAACTAACAAAATTAATACATCACTATTCCCATTTCCTTCTAAAATGCAAAAAAAAACTTAACATAAAACACCTCAGTGCTGGGATGTGTCAGGAAAATTTGTACTTCTGCAGAAAATACTCTTTCCTGTATACAGAAAAAAGAGTCCTACTCCTTCAAGCAGCCTGTTTCAGTAATTTAGTGGGCTGCTATTAAAAAGCCTCTATTTTGCAAGTGCAGGTACAGTGAGACGGTTCCACTGCAGGATAAATGAATGCAGGGAGTGAAAATATATGTTCTAACACCAATGGTGACAATTACAATTGACTTACATGTGGCATTAATATCCATTGATTATTCTGAAGAAAAATATGAGTTGTAATATGAGCCTGCAAAAGGAGCTCCGGTGACTGAAAGCTCTAATTTTAATTTGAATATTTCTGCTCACTCCCATTGGAGCACTGGATTTGGCATGGCTGTTTCAGCTGTTTACTCAAGTCTGAAATCCTGTAAATAATTCAGTGCTACACATATATGGCGAGGGGCAACTCTGTGTGGCAAACATCTGAATATTTGGAACTTTTTCCCAAAATGCATGATGTTAAATTTAGAAAACATTTTGGATTTGATCCTTCATTCTTCATAGGCCTCAAACTGAGGCCATCAGGGAGATTTCTATATGAGCAAAGAGAATTAAATCAGGCTCTTACTGTGGAACACTGAATTTCAGCATCATACACGAGTGAAAGTCATGGGGAAATACATATTTTAAGTATATCCAAACCAGTACTGATAGATCTTTAGATCAGCAAACCGGAACAATCAAAAGCCCTAGAATTCTGGGATGTGGAGTAACCCATGTTTTTGTACTTATCACTATGATGACAGCAGCATTTGTCTAAGATGTCTCAGAGCAAGAACTGTCACCTAATTTCCCTGCAAGCACAAAAAAAATGTAAACTGTGGGACCACATTCAAGTTACTTTGCATGTATAAGCTTTTCTAAATATGCACAACACTGGTAGAAAAAGCAGCAAGTAAATTATTGTCTTGGCAAAACGGGATTATACTGGCAAAGAGCCTAAGGCTGATAGTATTTGTGTTTAATTTTTAAATTAAAGATGCCCTAAAAAAAAACATGAACAAATTTTAGATTGATGTGCCTTTAGGTTTTTAAAAGCCCAGAGCCTCTCCCTTTGTTGACAGTATTTCTGCTGAAGAATTACAGAGGTTGTAGGGAGGAGCAAAGTACAAAGTGGGCCCTTGGCTTCTTAAGGCAAAATCTGCAAGGGCTGGACAGGTTGAGCTATTTTGACAGACACCCTTTCCTTGGTAAAGCCAGTAGAAAATTGGCTAGAGGTTAGCTGACACACCTAGGTTATAAAACTTAACAGTAACTCCAGTTCAGGATCACTACTGTACCGAACAATAAATGCTATTATTTTTTTGCATTTCCTTCCCAAGGTAGATGAATAGACAATACCTTCATTATGGACGTGAAGCACTCTGCAATTGTTTGCAGTCTTTGCCACATGAATCAGAATACGTTGTGTAATGTATAAAGCAAACATTCTGTGTGAGGCTTACCCATCATCCTGCCATGCTGCATGATAACAATGTTGGAATTGAGTGAAGCTGGTGGAGGGTAAGCTGAAGAAGGGGAAAAAGGCCTTTGAAAGTGACTCACTGGGCTGGCAGCAGTGCCAGAATTCCCATTCACTGTGATCTGAGCCTGAGAGAGACAAAACAATATCCCATTAAAGTACACACAAAGCTCTCCGACTGCAATCCCAAAGAAAGAGTGATGCAAGACTGCCATCCACGCAACAATTACCAGTTGTCAGGTACACAGCCATAATGGCATCTGCGTTCACTGAAACACAAAACTTATCACAAAGGGAGCAGAGTGTGGTCCTTATATACCTTGTACCTCCCCTCTTCTCTCCTTGAGCCTGCTGGCTGTGACGCATGCTGCCTTGGGAAGGTGACAGAGGGATCACGCTCAAGGCAATGAAGATGGCACAAACAAGGTTTGCAGATGTCTGACAGCAATATAAAATGAAGATGGCAGTAAAAGCTCCCAACACTGTGTGACAAAGGCTGTCTGCCACAGATGCCTCCCACCAAGAGACATATTCCCTTAGTGCAGATGCTCAAGCACCATGGATATTAATGGGAACTTCTGTGCAGACTGAAGGGAAAAGTCTCATTAGGACTAGCTGAGAAGAGTGACAAAAATTTCTTTAAAAAATGGAAGCCAGCTGGAGTGGCTGTGGCATGCTGATATGTAATCTCTCACAATAAAAATAAATAGCACCAATTAAAAAACCAACAACCCACAACCACAAAATGTCAGAAAAAAATCAAAAATGGGAGAGCTAAGCAAACTGATAAAAGCAGCAAGCACCTAAAGGCATTTAGGCTTTAGTCACCAGAGGCACTTCACAAGAGAAAACTATCTGCCCCCAGGTTTAGAATCCCTGCATTGGGACTGCATCAATTTTATGTGGAGTATTGAAAGAATCAAAACTGAGATGCTGAAAAAGCATTGAATGAAATAAGAAGGTAGTGAATATTTCAATAAAAAAGCAAGGGAAGCTCTTTGCAACATCTCCTTTAATGCAAAGCTGTTCTTTAAATCTGAATTAGAAGAACTACAAACTTTGCTCAATTTTATATGACAAATGAACTAAAACATGCTGCAGATGTAAACAAGAGACTACCTGAAGCAGCAAAGCATAAATAAAAACATATTAAAATACATATTATTTTTACATATAAAAATTAAATTATTCATGACCTTCTGTATCCATTTGTATTTCAGAAATTACTGAATTGACTTGAAATTTCTAACATATTGGCCTCCCACAGCTAAGTGAGAAAAAACAGTTTCTGGGTCCTGTGCAGACATCATGTGAACTCCTAGATGCATTCAGAGGTTTGTCATTTTAAGGATTTCTGTTTTCAGAAATGATCTGAAAAGTTTCTGTTGTGGTGATGTCTCCATTAAAGTTTTGTGTTTAAACGTCTCCTCTCTTAATAAACTCCAGAACTCCAGAAAAGTAAGTTGGCTTTTCTTGTGTGATCCTCTCCTCCAAAAAAAAAAAAAACCAGCTTTGGAGATGTAAGAATAGAAAAGTTACATTACAGAAAAACAGCATTTCAAAAAGTATGAAGGCATGTTTTCACATAAGGTTTCAAACTGAGGCCAGCCATCTCTCCTTACTTTAGGTGCTCACCCATTCTCTTTTCCTACATACTGTCTTTGTGGGAAAGCTTGTTTCTAGGGAAGGCAGGGTGCAACTACGTGCAGAGCCTTACATCTTCTTACTCATTCGCTGTGGCTTTTGTTTCTCTGAGCAGACCTGGTGTGAGTTCTCTGCAGACTGGAAAGATACTCCTATGAATTTCTGTAATAAAAAACTGAGATATTCCTGAGAAGGACTTAACCAAATGAATTTCTGTAATAAAAGATTGAGATATTCCTGAGAAGGACTTAACCAAATAGTAAGGCATTTACACTAAGTAGTACAAAATATCATGAAAACAGGACCCACACAAGTAGCTGAAGGACATCAGCCATAAATGTGTATGTGGTATGTTCATATATGACATTTTTGGGCTTGCTTCTGAAGGTCTTAGATAAGATCACAGCTCAGCTATAATTTCTTAGTTTCTAATGATTTTCTCTTTGAGGAAAATGTCTGTGAAGGTGGCTATTTCATTTGTTCATCTGCTGCATCCTCCATGGTTTACAGGGTTAGCTATAGAAGACAGTTTTACGAAATTTCAAAGGCCTTTTGATCCCTTTGGAATAATTTGGTAGTTACTGACATTTCAACCTCAGAATGTAACACTTTAGGTCCAGGTGACCGAGTTTATTCCCAGATTTTAAAAGAAAGTGAAATCCTTTAAGATGCCTACTCATGAATTAGACATTCTGTTTTCCCAGGTCATCTTTGTGGGAAAATAAGACAATATGGAAAAAAAAACCCCCAAAACTATTAAACCAAAATGCACCTATTTTCCAATTTACTGGCAAAATAATAATTTTTCATGATGTTCCTTTCCCTAGCAACCTCCATTAATTTTTTTTCTCCAGTATACTTAACCTGTCCCCCACTGCAAGTAGAGCCACCTACTTCTGCAGCAAGATAATCAAGATCTTGTAAAAATTCCTATGAGGTATCAGGTTTAAAATTCCTCTAATTTTCCTGACCATCAGAAAGAGTAGCTCTCTGGATTTGTGGATCAGAACAGAAGGTGGCAGCCATCTGGGACTGGAGCTGCTTTCTGATTTTCTCTCTGCTGAGACAAGGAGAAGAGGTCCCATTATGGATGTCTGAGCAGTTCTTTACAAGAATGCTGCACAGCACACACCTGACCTCAAAGACACTGAATTAGGTTAAAATACTAAGAATCAACTGAAGCTCAAGACAGTCATGGAACTTGGGAAAAAGCAAAAATCTAATGTGTACTTCCATTTCTAATTTTCCGTTAGATTCCACAATTTCAAACTACATAAAAAAGAACCCACAAAAATTATTTTATAGGGAAAATGTTCATAATTGGAGTACAAGCAGAAAAAAATAATTTCCAAAACCAGCTGTTCTCTAATTTTAATTCCAATTCTAAGCATAGGCCCAAATAAGAATTGCAACTCTCATGCTTCAGGTTTTCTAAGAATCTGTAATCTGTGACTAAAAGTAAAGAAAATGGACCACAGTTTTACCTTTAGCTCTGCCTTTTGCCTTAATATTTGTCAATTTTGTTGCCTCAGCTCTTCCTGGTGTTGTTGCTTCTTCTTAGAAGTTGTTTTAGAGCTTTTTTTGTCTAGTCTCATTAAGAAACTCAAAAATAAACAAATATCCCCTATGTGGACATAAAGTCTTTAAAGCATGGTTATACATTATGCAGGTAGAGTGGTGGATTACCCAATACTATATTACTTTCATCATTCCCCCAGTGGTTTACACCTACAAAATCAACAGCAATCTGAGAATGAAGATCATTCCAGGATTAGAGCCACTAACAACAAGTCTGTGTGCCATCAGCTTCCCCATCATTTTTTCATTTCATGGATGCATTTTTAGCCCTCTAGCCCTTCTCTACAGAAAGTGGGAGATGATGATTTTTCTATACTGCAGAGCTGGGTTTTGTCAGCAGTTTAATTTCTGTGGGGTTCTTAGGACTACTTGGGGATTTTTTTTTTTTTTTTTTTTGCTCTTATGTGAGTGTTTTTTTATTTTTCTCTGTCCATTAATGGTGAACAAATGTTATGCTCATCCCTGCCATGTCTAAAAGACAAAGTGGTGGTCAGACCTGATTATTACATAGCCTTCTACTGGGAGACTAACCCAAAAAGGGAAAGAAGGACCAACTGTTCACTTTAGCTTGCAAAAAATAATGCTCAAAGAAAACAGATACAGTTAGCTGACAATTTTAGAAGTAGGCTACAAGAAAATATAAACATTCCATGCTTCCCATAGCTAGTAAATGGTCATGTGGTGACTCTGTCTGACCAGTCTATACTGATTATGGTATCTTTGGCTACAAGCACTGTGTTTTATGCAGATTCACAGTAATGATTTAAAAAAAAAAAAGTTTCCCAAGATGTGTTATGGAAGTTAAGAATTGAAGCTTTTACATGCTGGCTATTAGTATTATTTTTTAGCAGCATCCAGAGCAATGACAACCATCATTGGCTTTCCAGGTGACAATGTGCAAGGTTGGACTCAAAATACTTTTAATAAATTATACACAAAACTTAAAAAATATATACTGTTTGTTCTTTTCACGCTTGAAAATTACTGTATGCTGAAGTATTTATACAAAGTTTGAACACTGCTGTGACCCAGTAAAACTTTGGATTCAGAACATCTCTCTGTTTTGCAATTCAGCAATGAATTGCTCAATTTAAATGAAGGCTTTGTTCTGACTCATTTTAATCATGTGGATAATCTCAAAAGAAATCAAAAGTGATCTGGGTTTGACCCAGATTCCATACCTTCTTTCTCCCCATATATGAGTATACTAAAGTACAGAAAAGTGAATGTATGTATAAAGTGTCTAACTGCATACTGGTTTTTCCCTTGACTTGACCAAGAGAAAAGTAACAGGACATTTGAATGATTCAAGATTATTTATACAGTTCAGTCCTGTAAGAAACTGTGCTTAGGAGAGGAAAAGGTTAATTAGAGGAGAGAAAACCAGTTTTGTGCAGTCAGTCATCATGGCTGGAGAAAAAACTGCATTAAATATGGCAAACATTTACTATGAATTTACAAATTACATTATTGCAATCTGCATCTCAGTGTAAACCAAAAATGGTGGTGGTCCAGACTCCAAAAACCTGTAAACTGTTAACAATATTTTAAACAAATCTCTTCAAACTCCATGGAATGTTTGCTTTTAATACATTGGGAATAAGTATTTCTTGAATTTATTTTATTTTAAGCGAAGTGTTTGATACACCCTAGCTAACCACACAACTGTGCAACAATCATTTCTTACTCCCAAATCTTCTATGTCAACAATTTTTTTTTTTTTAACAACTGTTACAAAACACTGTCAGACTGTGACCATGGAAAATGACTAACAGAATACTTGTCTGTGTAATGGGATAACAGACAAGGTCGAATTCTGCTCCCCTCTGACAACCTGTTTGAACAAAATGGAGGAGGAAAAAAGGAAGCATAATTACATGAGAAGTGGCAGCAGTGTTGGTTAAGGTGGTGCCATCTGACACAGCAGACATCTGGCTCAAGGTTGGGGAAGGTGTTTCAGAGCAGTCAGTGGTGTCATAGCTACAAGTCTGCAGCTCATCTAGGATGGCTGTGGAGGACTCGCTGAGTGTGCGGGAGGAGCACTCGCTCATGGCAGAGTCTGTGCTCACAGAGGCCGCGTCGCTCCCGGGGGCGGCGCCGGCAGCGGCCAGCGACGGGCGCTTGGAGGGACTCTGGGACAGGGCGGGGGCTTTATACAAGCGTGAAGGCAAAAAATCATCAAGTGCTGGCAAAGAATGTGGGACTAGGTGGGTGCCACTGTCTGGTGAGAAAAAGGCTCTGTTAACTGGTACCACAGGAGAAGGAAGAGGCAGTGGAGAAGCTTCTGTTGCTGTTTGTCTGTGTGTCTGTGAAGCATTTACCTCCATCACAGGGGCAGTTACTTTCTGGTTTCCAAGCTGAGATTTGAGGAAAAAAAAAAAATAAGAAAAGAAACAGATTACTTAATGAATAAAGAACTTTTCCCTTTGCCTCTTGCTGGGTGTAGGGGAATTACAGAAGTGTAAGTTTTTCAGCCACCCAAGGAAGTTCACATTTAGAAAGATTAGGAAATAAATCAACCATGCTCTATATTAGAGTAGGACAACATGAAAGAAAGGAATGCATAAAATACTAGTGGAAGCAATGCCAGAAACCATAGTGTGCTGAGGATGAATATTCATAATGTACTGCATATATTAATGACCTCCATTGTGCATTGAGAGGGTTCACACTATTTTATACTTCACATAAATATGAGGCTAGAGAATGTCATGTCCATGTAGTTTTCAAAGCAAAAATGTATCTGCAAGTCTGATCTCGCTAAATGTTACACTTTTTTTTCTGTCAAAAGATAGGTATGATTTTGAAATTAACTGTAATATGAAGATGAGCAGGACTGCCAGCTATACAGAAACACACTTAATGACTGTTCATATGATCTGCAAGTAATAGGTGGTAGAATTTTTTGCCTCTTGTGACTGAATACATCTTCTCCACTGCCTCTCTAATAAAAATATTTGGATGATCTTAGAATTTCCAAGCACCCTGGAAGCACCCTGTCACAACCTACTCTATAAGGTGTATGCATAGAAGTCTTTTCAACATTAGAGGACATAAGGATTGTTAGGGTAACTGGTATAAATCTGGGGAACAAAGACTGGAGCACAAGAACAGGACATACTGAAACAAAACATGCCAGTTGTTTGGATTCAGCACAGTTCCTTAAAAGTAGAAGGGAACAGTCTCATGAGAATGCTTCTGAAAACTGCCACACAATGTATGAGCTTTAGTTCTGTCATTTCAAATCAGTCACAGGGCACTCAGTTTAAACTACTCCTGCAACTGGCTTTTTGCATCTGCAACTTCTTTTCAAACTAAAGCATGTTGGCATCTAGTATTTGTTAAACAGCTGCACAAATCCTTCTATACTGCCTATTAACCACAAACTTTCCATCAATTCCTAAGTATTCAAAATACTGCCTACTTCAGCACTAATGGTTTCACTGTTGATAGGGCTGAGGACATCTGGAATAGCTACTGGGAAAGAGTGCTTGGGATTTTAAATTTATGTAAAACAGAGGACAATAAGACACTATATGTAGTAAATACCACTTTAAAAAGAAACATTCAGTCATCCATATCACATTGTTATCAGTAATATGGTTATTTCCTATGCTTAGACTAGGCAGATGTCTTTAATCATTCAAAAAATGTTTCAAGCCATCAGATTAAAATGCCATTTTGGCATTTTAATCCAAAATCTGAAAATATCTTCTAAAGCCCTTATGGAAGACTTGGAACACAACCCAGATTATGCTACTTACAAGAGGTCACTGGGGTTCTAGTTGCATAATTCTTGTTGAGATCAACTAGAATTTACACAAATAACCTTACAGAGGTCAATGGGACCATCCCTATGAATAAGCATTACAGAAAAGAATCTTAAGTATGTGAACAGATATTTATTACTTGTTCCAATTGATTCAGAATAAATCTTTGGCATCACTGGATCTCTAGGGTACACAACAATAGGCAAAAGTTGCTGTTAAAATCTGCAGTCAAAACAGTGAAGAAACTTAGTCAAACAGCTTAAAATCCAAATCTTACTCACAGCAATGTTTCAAATCTACAATTGAACACCCCCCAACTTAATATTTTCATAGAGGAAATCTGAACAGATTACCTCTTAATTGAAATAATCTATAACTGAGTGTCTGACTGTAAAAGGACACAGTATTTTCACAGAGAAATAATTTGCCAATGGGAATTTCAAAATGATCATGGAGTACTATTAAAAATAATATCATGAATATTAGGATGATTATACAGCATAATATATCAGGGATTTAAGATGTGTGCATTTACATACACATATAAGAAACTGTAATTTCACCTCACAGGTACATAAAGGGGAGACAGAATCATCATTCATGATGATTTTCATCATCTATGTCATCAGATCATCATATCAAGATCTCCAGCAAAAGACAGGAACCAGGAGGTCATGCTGTAATTATGAGGCAGAGTGAAAAAGAAGCTCTGAAGTTCTTGAGTCCACTTATCCTCTCAGCATCCCCAGAAGAAAAGTTACATATGACTGAGACAAAATGTGTAAATTAATGCCTATATAGTTAAAGTAACAGGAAATCTTGGGGAGTTGAGAAATATAGTAAATCTTCTGGCTCTGAACAGAGGAGATTTCTTGCATGCTTGAGAAAAGAAGGGATAGACAACACAAGGACAGATAGATATTCAGGGTGCATCCAGAGAGCTAATGAAACTGAGACTTTAAAGAATTTCATTTATTGTGATTGGTAAATAATAGCTGATTTCATCAAGCCAAATTCTTAAAAAGAATATAAAGTTATTATTCTTACACTGCAGGCAGAAGGAATGCAGCAATTCTAGATGCTGATTCCCAACATGAAGCTTCTTGCCTTTGTAGAGTAAAACTTCTATTCTGCTTGGCTCAAGAATACTTATGTATGTATAAACATCTCTCTGGAAAAGAGTGGCTGAAATTGAGATTTAAAACAGCATTGTTTTTGAAAACTGATTTACACCACTTAAAAAACCATGGAATATTGGTAACCTCAAACACATACAACTGGCTACTACTAATTCATATTTTTCACTGTGCGTGCAATCTCACATATGAATCGTATTTTCTTATATTTTTCACTCTGAAAAACATGAGAAAGACAAGGCTGAATGTATTCCAGAAAACTTTTTATACTGGTTCCATTCAGCATGCTTCAGATTAGGTTTGTTATTGATACAGCACAAGAAATGCTAGCAGAAGTCAGGCAGATTAAATGCCAAACAAGTACTTAATCAATTAGATTGATGAAAAACTAGCTGGACTGTGGCTATCTTGGGTTATGGAGCAACACTTGAGAGACAGATAAATGTCATCAGTCTTGATGGGAATTGAAGGTTTGAAGAGCAGCCTTCTCCTGCAGCTTTCTGCTGGTCCTTTGAAAAGCTTCTCTTCCATCAAACAGTAAAATGTCAGGCCTGAAGAACACAGCTGGTGTCCAATTCATATAAAGTGAACAGGTGACCCTAGCATGGGTTTCAAAATCAGTCAGCTATTATAGTTTTAATGCAAGATATGTGGGGAGTGGTGTGAGATTACTAACGACACCAGAGTCCTGGCCTTGCTTCAACAGTCAAGACACAGATAAGGAGACTCAGAGGTAAGTGAATAAATTCATTGTGTTAATACACAGCAGGGTTTAGTAATCAACACTGAAATTACACCCATACATTTGCATAAATGGGTAAAAATACCTCTACTTTGAATTATTAAAAGGTGATTTCAAAATGTCCAAACTAATATTGCAAATTATAGTCCAATACCTATTTTTCTACCTAGCCCTCTTATTCTAAACTCAGTATAAGGTGTAGTTCAGCCCTTGTCTACAGGGCATTCAATTCAATTCATACTAGTAATGCAGAACTTAAAATGAAAAATACTTGCTCAGTTTTCTTTGCTTCACATCTGTCCCCACAATGCTGAAACTGGTTTTCTCTTTCTTCCATATCACTCTTTTGCCAATACCTAAAACTCAGAAATTTACTAGATGAATTGATTTAGATTTTTTTTAAATTCCGAGTTTATTTTCCTTGATGCACATTTCTACAGTTATAAGGCTGTCAAAAGAAACACTTCCATAAAAATCTGCTATAGATGTTTTACTCCTCCAGCACATCAGGACTAACCCAAGTGTTCAATTCATCTGAGGAATTCAAATAACAAAAAGAATGCTTTGCAGCTTCAGTTTCAGAGTGATATCTAGAACAATAGGACGCTTAGGAAACCAGGAACAAAATTATCAAAAACATATCAGGTGATTATTTCTGAAGATGCAATTCAGAATTCTTCATCAGTTTATAACTTCTTCTTATAAGAAACTTGGACAATAAAATTTACCTCCACTGGCTTCAGACTAGCAAATACAAGTTTCTCTGTTGAAATAGAGAGTTATTTCTCCTGTATCTGCAGTACAGTACAAAGAAGCAGCATCTCTCAAAACTGTAATAATGTAACAATATTGAGTAACCTGAATGCTTCTATTTTCATATATACTTTTAAGGGGTTTAACCTTTTTCTGAGTAGGAGTGTTCACAAAATGTCACTCTCTGAGTCATAGCACACTTCTGCTTGCTCCTAAAGTTTCAACAGATAAGCACTGAAATAAAGTGCAAACAGGAGCACAAACAGCAAGATACATTAACTTGGACCACACAAGCTCCATCTGGGCTGTATATTTCCATACTTTGTGACAAAATACAGTTGTACATGTTGGCTAGACACAGATACCCCACACGCACAATATTTCTTCTTTACTAACTCTTAAGAAGTAATGATTACCTGATCTTACCTCATTCTCCTTCACATACATAAACCCAGATGCAAAGGGAGAGCTGCACCTTTCTAAGTGTATTTATTTTTTGAGAGTTTCTCTGGCAGCTTTAAACACTGCTGGCAGGTCTAATCTACAGTCTGAGAGCATCCTTTGAGGACACAGCTTGATATACAGCCTATAAACTGCAGGTACAAAAGTATTTTAATTCCTATACAAAGTCCTGTAGAGCTTGCAGATCTAAAACGATTTTAAAAATGAAAATACTATCCTGCATTGTATACTGAAAATTAATTTTCTATGTGAGAGAAATTGTGACCTTTGCAAATACTATGATATATAGCAGTAAAGGGATCAATAATATTTGCCATTAGCTAGAACAGTTTCAAGGTTTTAAACAGAAATCTGAGTCAGAAAATAAATATTTTTAAACATACAGCTGCAGCCTTTATTTCTAATTTTAGCTCGTGGCATCCTCATTTTGGGAACTAACCTGATGCAGAATTTTACACCACCTCACATGCTGATTTGTACTCTAGTTTTAAGTATGTATTTTAACAAGGAGCTACAAAACCCACTGGCTCCATGACTCAATTGTGATGCCAAATACATCCCCCTTCATTAGAATTTATTTCAAAGTTGAACATTACAGAAAATGTCAGCTGCATTTGGCAGTTAAGAGATCCATAAAGGGCTACAGCTTGAAAAGATGGCTACATGCCTTAATGATCTTTGTGATCAACTGAAATTTTTCTCCTTTTATTCAGAGCAACCCAGTCACCAAATTTCTGATAGTGCTTCCCACATATTGAAATCAAGGAGAAAGTAGAAAACTAAGTGCAGAATTGCCAAATAAGCCACAGATAATTTTCTGATTTTTTCTGTTTGAAATGAAACTAAACAAGATTCTAAATTAAAAGGAAAATGCAAAATGTGTTTTGATTTAAAAAAAAGAAGCTAGCAGATGAATTATTTTTAGTTTTTATGATTTGACTTTGAGTATTCTTCTTGATCATAAAAAGGTATTTCCCCTAATCCTTGTTAGCTATCATACTTTCTGTTTGAGAGGTTTATCTGCCCATATATAATGCATCATATTCCAACAGGCCAAGCAACTATTTTTAAGTGAAAAGATAACAGATGCAAAAGTTGTATTGGCCACACCTACACACCTACACCTGTTCTGCTGTTTGACAGTATCCTTTGATGTTTGATATTTAAAAGGCTTGAAGTATCTTCATATCTACCCTATCTACCAGAAAAAGCTGTTGCTCAGCTTTCCTTACTGTTTCTGACATGGATTCTTTACTGTGGCTCTTGTTTGAACTGACTTGTCTTACCTGACAAAAATCACTGAGTAGCAGACTGGTTCTTCTAAAGGGTAAAGCAACTTGTTTTTCTCAAAATGTTCTAAATTTTATGCAGCCTAAAAGAAGGATTTAAGATGACAGTTTTGTGTCTAGTCTTGAGAAGGACAAATGTGATTAATCCTTCTGTGCCCCTATTTTTTAATGGAAAGAACTCAAAAGAAGCATTGCAGATTGTTGCCATATAATTTAACAGAGCTTTGTTCTGATCAAAAATTTTACTTGGGATTTGAAGGGGGAGACAGACATATTACAACTTTAAAACTATCCTGTTTTTAATGCAGATACTTATGTCTTCCAGAGTAGAGACCTGGTTGAATGTGACGCTCTGAAAGAACCTCAGTCTGGAACAGCAGATGTATTACTATTGTTGACAGGGCTGTAAATGGGCTTTTTAGTTTACAAGAGAGTGCTGTATTTACTTCAGAGTAGCCTCAATGATTCCAGCAGAACTAGATGAACACAAATATGCCATGATGGGATTTTCACTCAGACAAAGCTTTGAGGCAGACATGCCTAGACCTACAGCAATCTGTAGGTCCATTTCAAACACAGATAAGCTGTTATATTGGTAGATATACTAGAATAATTATCTTTTAAAATGGAAAAATCCTAATGTGGCTAGGTAAAGCAGAGTAGAAATTACAAAGCCTATTCAGAGCTCTCCTTTGCCTAGTACATATTCACTGTTGCTTTCTTGTGCCCAGGCATATTTTATTTGACTCAGTGAGTTTCTGAATGGTGACAAACCCTGCTCAGACTCCTCTGCTCAGACTCCTCTGGCCTCCACAAATGCTGTGTGTTTGATACTCCCACCTCTCCTAGGTGAGATCAGTATGGTTAAAGAATTTTCATTTCAGTGGTTGTAAGGTATAGGGGAAACAGAGGGACCTATAAGTTTAGTGCCCTGTGATGTTTCATGTGGAGGTAGTTGACAAAGAATTTACAAACCCATTTTCATTAAAAAGCTCTGTTGCACAGGATACATAGGAGATGGCAGTGCCCAGCCTTGCAGAAAGCACCCACTGACAAAATGTACTTTTTGTGGCCCTAGAAAACTGACGGAGCTGCATTTAAGCTCCCCTTAACCCAACCTAACTTTACTATCCACACTTGATCCTTCCAGCATCTGTGGCAGCATAACCCTCTAATGCAATCCTCTCTAGGAAGAGCCACTTGAGCAGATGCATCACCTACAGTACACTAATTTCCTATGGTGCATTTGCACTCCATAAAGTACTCACAGAGGAACAAAGAAGTCTGCCTTCCATCTCAGCTAAATATTTTTTTTTTTAATAACCTTCCAAAACCTTCAGTTTTTGTTCATTTCTGTTTTGATCCACATGACAGGTAGTTTTACCCAGAAAACAAAAGATCTAACTTTGGTAATGTAAGTATAACTAAACAGATGGTTATTAAGTGATTCATGAAGATCTAAAATAAAAGATGGAAAAATTAAATATACCACATGGCATTCTGGAGCCTGTGAAGAAGGAAGAACTGTAGACTTTTGTCCCAAATCCTTTGAAGACATCTTTGAAGTGTCTGGAGAAATACTAGGTGGATGATCTTGGATTTCAGGCTCTGCCTTATTGTCAGGGGTGGGAACTATTTGAACGGAAAGAGATGCTGTGTGTGTCTCAGGCATGGGGTCACAGGCAGGTGAGATAGGCCTTTGTGAAAATACTGGCTCTTCAACAGGCTTGAGCTGTTGCTGTGAATTACAAGGAATGCTACTCGCTGGGTCACGTGCCCGGGTTAATTTCAGGGTAGATATCTTACGTTTTTGAGACTGTTGCCTTTGGCCTTGATGGAGAGTAGTACTAATGCCAGCTACTGTGCTTGTGTCTGCACTGGAGACTGAGGTCAGTGGCTTAATGATTTTCTGTGCATAGGACACACTTGTGTTAGATATCTGAGAAGACATTGTCTCCTGAACAAAGGTCTCTCTAGTGTAATAGGCAGTATCTGTGAGGGGCTGTGTATCAGCAGTTACTGCCTGGAGATTAATTTCCTTCTCGTGATTAATTACTCTTGCTTTCCGAAAGCTTTCTTTTCTAGGAGGTGGCAGAGGTGCCTTATTTGCCAAAAGCATCCACACACAGCAAAATAACATTGAAGAAGAAACAGAAAGAAAGTAAATGTTAGTAGGAGATATAGTTCAGTTGTACTTTAATATTTAAATAAAGGAACTAGCAAATTAAAGGGCTTCATCTCAACATTGCTAAATTCAATGGACAACTACATTGGTCAGGTTCCCACCACTGTTTCCTGTGCAACTTCTGTTTAAAAAGCCAGATGTTTCATTTGCTCAGACCAAAGTGGGATCAGAAAGGATCAGAAGGAAGCCCACAACATTAGTTTTCTTTTAAAAAACAATTATTGCACTGAAAAAGAATTATTGCTGTGAAAGCATTCAGGTATGTAAGTACTCCATGATCTTAGATAGCAAGCAATTATTCACAGGTAACACACATATATAAAACACTGAGCCTCTTAATCTTTTGAATTAAAACAGTACCAGACAGAGTATTAAAATTGATATGTTGATATTTTTTGACAGATAAAGATGTTTCCAAGTGTGGGGCTGTTTTTTTTGTTTATGTTATGTGGTTTTTTGCTTTATTTGGGTTTGTTTCTATTTTTAGTGTGCACTAATTATATTGTTCCACAAAACAGGCAGAAGCATTTTCTACCATGTAATTAATACATCTTAATTCTCAGATATTTTGATGACTGGTGCATTTTTCCAAGTGAAAACTATTAATAAATACTCTTTGAAGTCCGGGAACACTCCTAGAAAGCTTTTACTTGTGTATGACCTAGTTTTATTTATCTGTCTTGCTCATTGAAAGCAATTTCTGGTCATTAACCTGGGGGCATACAGCCTGTGTGGAGCATGCCCTATCTATGCAGCAAACCTGTCTGTAGTGACCCCTGTGAGCAGGTGATTCACACTACCTGCAAGACATCACAGAATGTTTCACAGAGGTTTCCCATCTATGGGTGCTAACCCCCCAGCAGTGGCACAGCATTAAACTGTGTGTCCAGTTTTACCTGAGTTGGTGATTTTTTATCCTGTAGGTTTGGCCGCACGCTCCTAAAACCTTTTGCTGAAAGAGATGAACTGCTAGCGTCTCCATTCAGGGTCTCTCTGCTGCCATCATTGTAAGATCGCCAAGCTTTTGTAGATAAAAAAAGAATGAAACCAATTTTTGGGTGTGATTAGTACATCTGCACTGCTCTCAACATAGCAACCCAGCTACTAAACAAACTACACAACTGACAATGATGCTGTTTTACCATGGAAGTTGTAAGAACATGGCTAAAGCTGTCACTCTAAAAAATATAAATCTTTGGAATTTAGAGAATTCATGCATTGACAACAGTCCTGGTATTGGACAGTTAGACATCTTCCCACAATTTTCATACAGACTATGGATTTTTAACCTTGAGAGTCCTTCTGAGGTGCTGGTGCTTTGGCTCCTGTATAAATCAAACTGAAGTTTTTTCACTTTCAGATTGCACTCTTGAACTTCACGGCTGTGTTAGATTTTTAAAAACATCTCAGCTCATGTAAAGTTAGCTGGTCATGGCAGTTTCACCAAATTTCACCACAGTACCCAACTAGTTGTTCCAATAGTGTTCCAATCTTATTGCAAAATCTAAATGACACCTCTATTTTCCAATCAACCAACCATGTTTTTTTCTCTATCCTCAGACCTGGAATGCCCTCAAAGCATTGGCCAAACATAGAGGGAGATGTTGAAGACAAAATACTGTAAGAGGCTGGGAAAAGTAACACGTTATGAGAGCAGGCTGCTAAGTGGAGGTGGGCAGAACTTGCAATCCTGAGTAAGGCACTAAAAAGGAAATAGCAAGTACCACTGAATGGTGCCACAGTGATGAAGCTAAAGGTGGCAAATTAGCAGTCTGTTTTTTTCCCACACAACTCACTTTTCTGACAACATATTCTGTGTTACAGGAAATAACTGCTTTTAAATGAGACCTGAATTTGAGGTCTTAACCATTAACAATTAGGATTACAATTTCAGCAGTGCTTTCCTTGAAGAATGAGGAAGTATGAAGCAATGAAATCAAATAAATAGAAGATTGTTGTAATTCATCCACTTACAAGGTATTACACTGATACATAGATAATACAGTGTTTTATTTACCTGAATCTGGAGACTGAGAATCAGACCCTGAAAAAGAAATATCCAATATTAATTTGTTAGAAATAAATTAAACTTGCAAAAAGCAAGTTATTGAAACTTTCAAGTTATAAAGAGTTTCAAGTTATTGAAACTTGAAACTATTGAAACTGCTTATTGGTAAGAAGCAGTTCTCCCTGTCTAATGAATATTTAGTGTGTTTTAATTGTTATGAATATTTTTAGGTAAACAATCTTCATAAATTATTTTTAAAACTAATCTGGCTTCTGACAATAATTTTACAACAACACTCAGACTCCTTTCCTTGAGAAGACTTTTTAAATCAATAAAAATACAGGGGGTGTGAGACCCAAAACACGTATCAAGGGCAAAATGAATTTATAATTTATTAATTTACACATATAATTATTTTTTCTTAAGTATTCCTAATCTTTTTCATGAATGGCTAATAGGCAGAGAGGAATTAAGAACACTTTTTAAAATGCATTGTAGAAGTAATACATCTGTCAGTGTAATAGAAAATAGCACTACCCTTCTCCTCCTTGCAAAGTGATAGGGCAGGAATGCATAACAGTAGCAAAAAGCCATTCAGAAGTTGTGTGTCAGGGGTTAGTGGTGATACCTGAGGCCAATAGGTTTGGAGAACTCTGAACTCTCTTCACAGCTGTTAATGTGACAGACATTGCAGCGCGTTTGCGAGCACACCCGCCGCTATCTGGAAGCACAAAACAATACAGGCAGCAGCCCCGGACAAAGGGAGCAAGCACATGCAACACATCACTGTGGGAGATATGCCAAACATACATGGAAATAAGCATGCAGTTAGGGAACTGCTGCAGAAATGTGGGAATTTGCAGGTTTGGCAGTTTAGCAGAATACATAAAATTTCACAGGCTTTAAATAACAATAAATCTCACAGGGAATAGGTGAAGAAAGCTGTACTTAATACTTAATCCACTAGGGAAATATATACACTCTGTTACCTGAAAGACTGCTTAATTACAGCTAATTAGTAAAAGCAAACAAGTAATCAAGATAAAGGCTTAAGCATTCCAGAACAATATTTATCAATAAGCTACACTGTAAAATAATTTCATTGTATGCTTAGAAAGACACCATTCATAAACTAAGCTCATGTTTGATCAGCTGAAAAAGTACTTTTGTTCAGTCTTTTGGATCCTTTATGCTCAAGAAACAAAATTACCAGTGAAGGCATAAATTTTCTTTCATTTTGATGGAACAAACTGGCTGTCCCTCTTCCCCTTTTTTATCTAAGTTAAAAAAATAAAATAAATGTATATCTGGAACTGAATAACATTCTGAGGAAATGACTAGAAATCTAAAATAATTTTTAAAAAATGAGGTATAGAAAAAAACCTTCCTTCTGGATCTTGCCCAACTCCTTTCTTTATTCTATTCCTCTCTCACTGGAGCTGCCATTACATTTTATAAATACTCCCTTATTATTAGAAGACAGCTTTCCCACAACTTAGCTTTTTAGCAACCCTAGCATAGTTGTAAAAGAAGTTTAATAAATATTCTTAGCAATTATATTTAACTAGAGTATTTTTCTGCTCTTCACTAAAATAATTATTTTGATTTTAGTATTTCATACTATTGAGATTTCATTTTGTGCTTCAATGAAGTCAAGAACTACAAGTATGATAAAGGCCTTTTGATTTCTGTAACCTATGACAGAGAGTTTTATAAAATTAAGGTCTTAATGAAGACCTGCAACCTATTTGCAGAAAGTATTTGCCACAATAGCAGTAATTTGAGCCACAGAGTCATCTTTAACCCAGGTCTGCAAGAGAAGTAAGCTCCTGGTATTTCTTTGCTCATTCCTGCTACTTCAATATTTCCAGTGCTCCCCTGGCCCCAGGCCTTGTAGGATATGCATTAAGAAGTTGTTAACATTGGCAAACATCAGAGCCACTGCCTTAGATGTAAGTGGTACCAAAGACTCGTTGCCAATTCCAAGGTGCAAGGCAAAAGGCCAAATTATTTCAGCCAGCAGTAGTTGAAAGCAATACATTACCTGCCATTAATTATTGGCATTGTACATGTGACACAAAGGCAATGGCTATCAAATCTGCACATGTGTTTTAGTTTGTTACATAAATACAGAATGGAAATGGTAATTAGAATTACATTTTCCATTCTTGTATTCCTTTTCCCCCACCATTGACATACATCAGAGGTAATTCCAATGAGATTTGATGATGTGTTGATACTGAGGTTCTTCTCTAACCTTAATATTGGCAGAATTTGAAAGCATAAAACATTTAATGTAAGATAACATGCAAAAAAAATTTGTTATACTGTCACAGCTCTTATTCAAACAAAATGGTAATTTATTTGTAATTTTTCAAGATCTACCTTCCTGAATTTCATGACAGAGAAAGTGAAGACAACGAGAAACTGGCTACAAACATTTAATTATTTGACTTCAGGAAATTCTGCTCCAATTTAGTTTTTAATGTAACTCAATTAAGTCAGAGTTTTGTGGACCCATAATCTAGCAAAGTGTTTTGGCTTCCTGCAAGAGAAATAAAATAGACTGTAACTGACTACACAATATTTACCCCTAAATATATAATTAATATATATTCACAAGTCTGTACCTGCATTATTTATCAGTATCTGCAAAAAATAATGAGATCTAATTAGCATTCAGTTAAGACATAATCTCACATTTACATATTGAGTTGTGCAAAATTTCTAGTAGAATAGGAACATGTGTGGCTAAGCACATATTGATGCATGATGGGTTCCATCCTCTCATCTATGTTCAGGCCAGGCTCCCATTAAGTGGAGCATGGAGTAAACAGTAGGGAGACTGAATTAATGATCTTCTGCTCATTTCACTTGCAAACTATAAGCAATTACATCACATAGCTGTTACTTAAGGAACAAGTGAGGTCATATGAAACAGTCTATACAAAATGTTGGCATATATAAAAAATGTGGGCACAAATATGCATACACATACTCACAATTCCTTTGACCTGAACAATTCTTCAGGAAAGAGTCCTGTCTCACTAGGAATTGCTTTAACATTGAAGCAAAGGAGACCCAAACCAGCTAAGGTCTGCAGGCAGTGCTAGAATATGAAGTCAGGCAATAACTCACAGTCAAAACAGCTGCCTAAAATGCAATTGCAGCTTCTTTTTCTCTTCCTCTCTTAATTGTTTCCACATTTAACCCTCCCCTTTAAATTCATAGCCCTGAGAGTTGCTCCCACTAGAGACAGCATCATCTTAAGTGAGCTTTATATATATGTTTTATATATATATATATATATATATGCTATACATATATATATATATGTATTTTACAAACAGTCCACTGGTTGGGTCCTGCCCCAAAGCCAGATGGAAACGATTCAAAACACCACCATTTCATTTAAGAACAAGGGTGGGTTTCTTAAAAAGACTGTTTCAGAGAGTCAGTAAAAGCAGTGGCATAAACTAAGGGGGCAAAGATGAAAGGATGGTGACCTTGTGTGAAGAGGTGAGAGAGAGCAGCCTGGGGCAAGAATTTTTTATAAGCTCTTAAAGCTTATTAAAGAAAAGAAAAATGGCATCCAAACATTAGGTTTGCTGATTATTATTGTATTCACTGAAATTGTGAATGGTATCATTTTTCCTTTTGTCTGCACAGTGAATTCAAGTTTAGAAATCTTTAGAGCAGGGCTTCTTACTCCTGACTTACATTCTGACCTCTTGAGGTAAATATATAGTGCTGGGTCCAATGGTCCAGGACAGACCAAGCTGCTGCCTCTTGATGTCCCCAGGTCCAGCCAGGAGGGAGACTGGAAATGCCTTCCCAGCAGGCAGAAGCACACACCACATCCCTACATGGCTGGACACACAGCTCCAAACACACACACTAACACGGCACAATGGCCTCACACCCTCCCCTCTCCGGCTGACAGTCCATCAGGGAGAATGGCACACGGGGACAGACTGGATCCTTCCAGCAACCGGGCTCAAACATCGAGTCTGCCACTCATTCCGTGCCTACTCTCCTGTGACAGCCTTGGGATGGCCCTGGACAAGGGAGACCCTTTGTTCCTTGGGTCACCCTAATTTGTGTTCTGGCCTGCCCTTGTGTGTCTGTGCTCTTCCAGGCTTATGGAGGCACACAGGCATTTGATGGCTCCCATGATGGGCCTGGCAGTATCCTGGCAGGGCAGGCTATTACTTGGGCTTCCTCTCCTTCCACTCTTTATCTGAATTCCTTTTTGGATGTGCTGACAAGTTTTTTACCACATAATATACGCTGACAGGTAAACCTATTATCTGGTTCTTTCATGCTGCTAAAATGTAAATTTTTTGTAGAATGCCTGGAACTCAAGCCCACCTAATTTACTTCAGTGATCTAAAAGTGGCTTAACAATCTGCTCAGGAACTCAGGAAATTGTGTTCTTGTCTCCCAGACAAAATGTAAGAGAATAGTCCATGTAATGACTTCCATCAATAATTTTAACAAAAAGATAATATTTGCAGTCTTCCAGAACCGCATACTTTTCCCTCTTGGCTGTTCTTTATGCACTTCATCTAATGCAAACAGCTAACTTGTTTAATAGCTTTAAAATTAGATGCATTAATCAAGAATGATCTGTGTGAAATTCAGACAAAATATTTACAGATGGACGCTAAAAATCTGTTTTAACTATTAACTTCTATCCATTTACAATTTCTTAATGCAATTACCCCTCCTCAACATGAACTATGCATGCACATATGCATAATAAACTATAAGGTCATTTATCCTGTGTTTTAATCTGATGTGAGTTTCAGAGGTAGCTCATGTTTTCTGTGAGTTATTTAATCAAGCAACCCAGTTAATGATGTTCATCAATCCATAAAATACCTGAAGACTTATTGAAGAAACCCCCTAAATATAGCTTAAAATATGATTCTGTTGATGATTGATTACTCCAGGTTTAAAAACACACACATATTCTATGGGACTACTATTTTAAAATTATGACAACATTTGAAATCCAAAAGGAAGCAGAAGCCATAGTACCCTTGATACTTCTGAAAAACCTCCTCTATGTTTTACCTCTGTTTCTTTGCTTTTGCAAAAATGTTTCATTGCCTTATGCTGCTGAATATTCCTTCCTAACATGTAGTACAGAATTAACATCAAATGCTAAAAAATCCCTCCCATATATGGTAGAGTATTGCAAACCAAAGCTCTTCAAAACATTTTCTCTGTAGACAAAAATATCTTCTGGAGGGTTTGCTGAGATAGACTGCCAAGTCTGCAGCCACAGGGAGCGCTGGATTAGAGGAGCCCAGTCTAAGCAGTAGATTTACTTTTTATTTTTAAAGCTGCATATACATAAGCTTTGCCACTCCACCAGTTACTGGCATCAAACTAGAAAGCTCATTTATCTGCAGGAGTCATTAATGAAATGAATATTTTAAAAACAAACTAGCGGCAAATCAATAGCATCTGATAACCTACAATTGCACCATGCACAAATTTTTGTTATAAAGCAGTGAAATAAAAAAAAAAAATCACCAACCCCAAACCAAAGTTGTAGCACTCATGTTCAAAAGACAGTGTAGTGTAGAAAGAAAAAAGTTAAAAAAAGTAAAGGAAAAAAGGAAATAGCTAGATCAAAACAGCACACAGAACAGCTTCCACCTGAGTCACTCTCTTTCTTAAAGAAGCAATGCTTTAGATAGGTGCAAGGATAGGTGTAAGACATCCACTTTTACACCCTAATCACAGGTTTTTAATTTTTTTTACAGTCAGAAAACAATCTACATCAATAAAACTGATAAGAAATGCCACATTTTCTATCAGTACCTTCCCTTCAGTGCAGCTGATAACATGCACATTAATATCAAGCATATAGAAGATGAAAAAATGTTTCCACTGCCCAAGTGCAGAGTAGATAAAAGTTCAACCAAAAATCATGGTATCTTTAAGTAACTGGAGAGGATTTGAGATGTGTTCAGGTCTTTAAGGTCTGTTTTTAAGGCTCATGTGTGATCAGAAGACTCCCAATCCTCAAGAGAAGTCATTCAGCTGCAGATTATTTAAATCTTATTTCTTCTCTCTTGAGAATTCATAACTTATATCAAAAATCTTAGTACAACATCGAATGAAGTCATACTTCAAGGCTGCAGTAGCACAAACTGGCATTTTGCCTCTTTTTTCACATTTTTTGAAGTAGAAGCTATAAAATTACCTCTATCATATGATTTTGACTCATATGATGGCAATGCACAATGTAATTATAGTATGATGATTAGGAAAGTTACGTCTGAAATTACACTTCCATGAAACAAGTCGTATTTTAGTACTACCTGAATTATTCAGACTGACATGTTTAGGAAAGACATCTCCACCAAAAATGAGAGAGGACGGGACAAATTTCAAACAATATTTATATAAATGCTAAATACACCACCTTGGTTAAGAATTGAGTAACAATTAAGAACAACCAAAACTTTGGGGAACAAAAGTACACACTCAAATGATAAACTTAATTTATCCTGTTTATTCTATTAACAAAGAAAGTGGTTTAAAGTGAACCAATATATTTTAACTTTGCATTAAAATATATGCTCAAAAAATGGATCCTGTAGAGTTTCAGTTGTCTGAGACAACAGGAAGCCATGAAGCTGGATTAATACAGTGATCTAGATAATGGCACCTATACCACAGAAAAGCTAATCCCTTTGACTTAGAGCATACTGCTGAAATTCAGATTTCAAAGGTAGTTCTGGTCCTCAAGTCCCGCATATCATGTCATGGTGAAGCACTGCAGTCAGTGATAAAGCCACTGGTTTGGAAAGGATGGATAGGTCTATCCTTGCACCACAGTTAATCTGCAAACAGACAGTTCACCTATGGAGTCTAAAAGAGCTGACTGCAACTGAAAATTCACACCTGAGTGAGGCCAGGATTTCAGCAGTCTGCTTTTAAGAGGCCTAATCCCTCTTCCAGCACAAAGAGCAGCACTATTTTATTGGCTTCAGAAGTTCAGGAGCAAATATTAGCACGCTGTCTTAGATCACAAAGATAATCTACAGAGTCCTTAATTTGGTCAATCCATCTGTTACAGCAACTTGAGAGAAAATACAGAGCACTTTAAGTATAACACATCCTCAAGATTATCCTCAGCTGATATGCAAGTGCAGTTTATAAAACAGGGATTATATGCCCCTTAATTTAGTGACAGTACAGAATGGAAATAAAGGATTTTTAAAGCATGTGCATTTTCTTAGGAAAATGTGATGCTTTAATAACACTTTTCCATCACTGTTATATCCTCATACTATGCATTTTCACATAAAACATACACACGCACAAAACTGATACTATTAAATTAAGCACAAAGTCTAAACATGCACTTTATTTTTGTGTATCCATATATGTCCATACATAGAAAAACATGTATGCAAATTTTATATATGGAATACAAATGCACATAAGCAGGCATACTATTAAAATATCTTGCTTATTTTGAGTTCAGCACCAACTAAAGTAAAATTTTTAATGAAAATTCTAGTAAATTTGGGATCTTCTTGGCTCACAAAACAACACAAAACAAATCTCACAGATGCAGCATACCTGTGTTCATTTTGACACTGGAGGATTTGCTATAAAAGTCTTCAGATTTCCTGCGGAAAATAAAACGATCTATTAATTTGCACAGGACAAGAATGTGTGGTACAAAATGGCAGCAGAGCTTTTTGGAGGGGTGGAGAATCACTGTGATACAAATGGCAGTCCTATTTTAACCCTGCTTTAATTAAATTGGTATTGCTTGTCCTTCCAAAGTTAAAGATGAGCTGTCCACTCCCATTATAAGTCACCCTATCTTCAAGTGTTTAGTAGCTTTCTTGTAAATATTTACTGTAGAATAAAAAACCCAGTGATTAACTTCTGGTCTTGGAACTATAAACTAAAAATATTTTCCATACAGGAATGTGGAAATATTTTTAAAAGCTGCTTATAAGGTTTATTCACTCCTTTGTGCAAACTAAAAGATGTTAAGAGTAGGTCTCTCCAAATATTTTCTAAGCAGCCAAAGTTACCAAATCTTTTTCAATGATTATAAGAAGCTGTGGTTGTTTTCATCCAGTGATTTAATATGTCTATCCAGACAACACTGACATTCTTAATATTGCTTGATTATTTCTATGCACAGAATCAGGACATGTGCCTTGGCACTCACAGGAATTCTTATGAAAACTCCTAATAGAGCAGCGAATCAGGTCACTTTTTAAAGATAATAATTTGCACCAAAATAATGTGAAGTGCACACGAAGGTTGAATCTATTTAGACATCCCAACTCTATACAATACTTACAAGCAAATAGTGAAACACATCAAGCCAAACTACAACTGCAGAAAACTCATAACACGCTTTATAACACCCAACTTTAATCCACTGATGTCACGGCACGAAGCAGACACTATTTTCCACCTACTGCCAGTTTATGTCACAGTTTATGTCACTTTATCCTTATCTCAGGAGAAAGTGGCATCTGCATACTAGCCAGGCTTAGCTGTATTGTTACATATACACATAATACAGCTCCAAAACATAAATGAAAAATATAAACTGCCTGGCTATTTTGGAGTAAGTTGGAAGGTATGCATGAGGGGCCATTTTTATGATGGGAGATTAAGGGACTAATTAATACAAGTAAACAAAGTATCAAAACAGAATTCTAGTCTCAGGTTAGCTTAACAGGAACCCTGAATTAACTGGACCTCTGAGGTAACATGTATATTGCTGTATTGTCTTGTATTCATAACAAGGCCAGACATTCCACAGCTCAAAAACATTACTGTTCTTCAGAAACTATCTGATCTCTGCTGTTATTATTCACTCAGTTTTGTGACAAAAAAAAATGTGGTTTTTTGAGATTTCTTGATTTTTTGAGATTTTTTTGTATTTCTTGAGAGCTGTGGAAATAAATAACGGTCAGTGAATGAAGTTTTATAGTATTATTTTTATGCTGCAGCTATCAGCAAACTACTGTTGTGAATTTTTAAAAGATATTATAAAAATTAGGGCAATTTTTTTTAATATATGGTCTCTGACTGAAATTTTGCATTTCTTTAACTGCTACAGAATGTTCTTACAGCCTCAAATTCCCACTGCATTTTCAGACTGCTAGAGAGACACCATTTCCAAGCCTTCTTTTAGCTTGCAACTGAATTGCTGACCGTACCACATATAAGATACAAAATGCAACATGATATTTATTTTCAGACCCAACAAGTACAGGACTCTTGGAACACTGCAGAGCTAAAATGATTTCTAGCAGGTGGTTTCGATATATTTACCCAAAGCATGCTTAACTCTTACTCAAGTTTTAAAAGACAAAACTCAGTTTCAGCACTAGAGCTTTGTACTGCTAACAATTTCTACCTGAACAGTTTAGGCCACATTGCTGATATTCACTGAGGGGCCTCGTACAAATCACTAACTTTTCCACATTAATCTAATTTTGCTGAAAAACAAGTTAGTCTTGCATCCCTAAAAGATAGGCATGCAAATAAGGTAATCCAAATATCATGCATGCAAACAGCAGGCCTTGTATTTAATACTAAAATTATTTTGAATTCTCTGCTTCTAAGGAGCTAAAGCACCATTCAAATACTTAATGATAGTGAGGTAGAAACCAAATGAATGCAATGAAATTAAATGCCATATGCCTGAAACTGATTGTTTCCATCAGTCTTTAAGATCCTTGCTTCAAGAGGGAAGTGGTGGGCGGAGGAACAGAGAGCAAAGGGCTGGTTTTGTTTTGTACTTCTGCTCCTTCTTAATTCCTCCTGAAAACTGTTCTTTGGGAATGGGTTTGCCCCTGACAGAGGCAACGAATGCTGCACTGGAAGCATCACCAGACACTTTAGTGCCAAAATGCACACCTGATGACCAGCTGAGACACTCAGCTCCCAGCAGCCAGTGCCGTGGCAGAGCAAAGGCCTGCCAGGGTTGTGTGAGCACAAAGCACGGCTGCAATGCGCGGGTTTCCAAAACCAGCCACCGGGATCGGCCTCACACCTGAGCTTTGATGCTGAGCTAAAACAACACTAAGTTTCAGCACAGTAGCTGGCCTAACTTTTGCAGAGGGAAATCCTGGATTAATTTTCATGGCATTCTTCTGAAGTTAGCTTCATCTGGAAGAGCTATTGCAGTGGGCAATGAATAACTGTGCTAATGCACAAAAATGGGTCTGTGCATACAACTGCAGTTACCATTGCCACATTTAGTTTCACTAAATACATATCTTTGATAATATTACAATGATCAGCAGCTCAGAAATTCTTTGCATTGCAAGAGGTTACTCAATAGACTTGTGGGAATCTCATTGACATCTGCTCTATTTTCTCCAAGAGACCCTGATATCTACTTGTAATTACTTCTGTTCCCAGTAAGTTCTGGAGTGTGGGGTGCTGAAGGAAAACATTCTGTCACCCCTTCTGTTCTGCATTCATATGGAGCTATAAAAAGGGTTAGTGAGAAGTCAAGGAAGGTTTCCCCACCCTCAGTTTATTCATGAATCAAGATGCATGACTTTACTGTTAGGGGTTGAATTCCATTCTTTCTCAGATCTTCAAGCACCTACAGACATTAAGGCAGAAGAACCATTTAGACACAGTTTAGTGCACTGTGCTCTCAGACAACCTTGCCTGAGCAGGAAGGTTGGACCAGGTGACCCAATGTGGTCCCTTTCAACCTTACCAATTCTGTGATTCTGTTATTTACTCTTTGCCATTTTACAAAAGATATTATGAAAAGCAGATTTAAAATGCAATTTTCTGATAGAGTGTTTATATTAATTTTAAATCTAATTCTAGTACGTGCTCCTTTTAGTTACCATCCTCTGTATTGAATTCTACTCCAAGGACCTTTGGTGAGAGAAGCAATTGATTTAGAACACAGAGTGCAGATGGATCAACAGCAAGATAGATACATGTGTCTGGCTGGAAAATTACAGATTTTCATTTTCTTAGGTAGAGAGCAGTTCCCAGATATTTGGAGAGGACAGGAGCTTTCCTGACTTGCATGAGAGGGAGTGTCAGACTTTCATTAATGTTGCTTGCCATTTTCACAGTTTGAGCTTGAGAGAGTAATCTATTCGAGAAAATATCTGCAAAGTTAAGGAATCAAATCAGTGGTGACTTTACTACAAGGATTGTTTATTCAGTCAGTTTAAACACTGCAGGTGATCTACAAACACCCCTTTATTACCAGGCAGGATTCTATTTTGCATGTGGCAGTATATTCTTTTAATGTACATCATTAAGACTCTGCAGAGCATTCCTGCTCTGCAACAAGTCAATATACTTCATATGCCAACTCATACACTCAGTGATGGAGGGTAAAAAAAAGTATGAAGCATTAGTTCTGAAAGTACAGTGAAGCTGACTATTTTATTTCTCTCCCTATTTAGAAGAAATTCTTTCAGATGTTTATTGTTAGCAGGAAAACTATCGCAATAAGAATGCAATAAAAACTTGATAAACCCCAAATGTTTAGATTGTGACACCAACACTTGCACAAAGGAAGAACTGTCCTGAGGCTTCCTTGCTAGAAGAAGTCTCTCTTGCTGAGCCTATAAGCAGGTAGAAAGCTTATATGCAAATATACTGTTTGTATGAAAAAATGTTTGATGGAGCACAGGCAGAGGATGCTTATAATGAAAATGGCTCCCCCATGTTTCAGTTTTATTAACATGCAACAAGAAGTCCCCAAAATGGCAGGGGATCTTTATTAAGATCCAACACAGCAAGGCATATGCTGAGCATATGCTTTAGTATGTGCTTTATGAAAGCCCCACAGAACTATTTCTATGCTTTATGTCAAACACAAGCATAAATACTGTTTGCCCTAGATCACACTGCCTCACCCTGTAAGAATCTGAATACTCAGAAGCTAGAACTCTAGTTCTAATTAATGTGTTTTCAGGTAGATAATCAAAAGACAAAAACATAGGCAGACAATTGACATCCTAGTTTCTGTAATTTTAAGTTTTTCTTAAAAGAAGAGACCCTCACGCTAAGTGCAGTGCCACTGCATGTATTACACATATGCATATTATCTGGAAAGGTACTGATCAAATCATTAAACAATTGGGATGGTGAATAAGTTTTACATGGTCATAAACTTCTACTGGAACACAACAGATAAGTCACATTGTACTCAGCAGCAGTAAGTGCATGACCAGGGAAATCTCTACACACAAAAGCTCTGTTTCCTGGATCATCTGCAGTACTACAAACGAACTATCTTAGGCTGAAGTCTAACTTAGAGCAGATCAGATATCTGAGCCTATTTCCTCAGCAAATACAATA
Organism: Urocynchramus pylzowi; assembly: GCA_013397555.1. Taxonomy (NCBI): domain Eukaryota; kingdom Metazoa; phylum Chordata; class Aves; order Passeriformes; family Fringillidae; genus Urocynchramus; species Urocynchramus pylzowi. Next base: position 2,343,994 of record VZRH01003699.1, read on the forward strand.
CTAACATTGTTATTCAGTGTACTGCTAAGACTTTGTGTTGGGCAATGGCAAATGGTTCTAATTCCCATGTACAAATGTTCAAAGAGTGTCAGATACAGGAAAATCCACCACAAGAGTCTATGGCTGATCATTCTCTATAAGCACATCAAAGGATTGGATGCAAGTGGAGGAAATAAAAGCACTATTAACCATTTAATGTATCTTAAATGTGAGTTGAAAATCATAAGGTAATTTCTATTCATGAGAATCATTAAGGTGTGAAGCACTTGTCAGGAATGCTGTGGTCTGACTTAAGACTCTGAACTTGACAAGCATAGGTGAAGAATGTGACTGTCTGAATGCAGGGGAATTAATCTGATGACACAGGAACTTCTTTCCAGACACTTTTCCTAATATAATGTCTCTTTTGGTATCATCTGGTATCATCTTTTCCCATGTTTCTTCATGAAACATAAAAAATTTTCTAATTGTCTGATAGGAAAAGCAAAGACTACATGTTTCTAAACTGCAGGTTTCTAACAGCAATCTTTGTTCATGCACATAGCATCAGTAGAAGTTCAAACACTTGCACTTAAATTGGTATCAATGTCTCTCTCTCTAGAGAAAACACATGAAGCTTAAAATTTTGCCTGTTTGTAGCATGATTTTTACTAGATACTTATTTTGACTTGGTATTTAGTGAAAAAACAAACAAAATTTCTGCACTTGGTTCTAAATAGGCACTTGATGGCATGTCAAAATACTTCTCAGATACTTCAGTAGCAGAACATTTTCCTAAAATGACACTGCAAGTATACGAGGATACCAAGAAAGTTATTCAAGCCAACAACATTCTGTACATTGTACTGGTTATTTTTACAGCTGCAAAAGGAACGAGGAGGACAAACTGCTGCTCTTACATTCTGCATCTCCTCCTCTACCACTACAGTGAATTTAATTAATAATTCCAGTCATGCTTGTGGTGTTTGTGATTTTTTTTTCATTATTTTTACTACTTCAGTATAAATAAAAAAGAAGAAAGGTTCCATTAACTGAATAAAGGTCAAAAGTTCTATTAACTTGCTGACTCTAATTCACATTTCTTACACTTTTATCCAAGCACCTACTACTGTTTTTAATACTAGCAAATTTTAAATTTCTAGCCTTTAGTGGTGGTTATTTTTGTTCCCTGCTTTTGTCTTCCACATTTGCTGTTGTTTTACAGGAACTGTATTTGCTAAAATGGACTCATTCCATAGGCTGGAAATTATTTAAGATTACTGTATGGGAGCATGTCACTGAAATAAAAAAGCAGTGGATTGGTGAGCACAAACATAATTACAAAAAACTTCACTGTAAGACAGAGTGCCTTAAAGGTGTTCTGCATATTCTTATTACTTCTGAAAGTTTTCATTTTATCATGATGAAGTATTTGTCTTTTAGGAAATACAATTTTTAAACAATGGCACCCAGAATTCACCTGTCAAATCTTTTAGATATTCTTTAAAATTTTAAAGTTTCATTTCCAAGAAGACACAAATATTCCCAGCATATCCAATTATTTCTCCATCCTTCTCAAGACAAATATCATTAGAACTATGTTCCTGTCAAAAATTCATCATTTAAGGGTTAAATCTGGATTCTTTAGATTGCAGTAACTACCAAAGTTATCAGGAACACAAGACAGTTTTAGCTTCATTTCCAGAACTTTGCAAATTACTGGTCATTTGAATACTTCAAGTATTGTCTAACTTTCTGTTTCTATACAGTATGACAAACAATGCATTCTTGCTCTTTTCTATTAGGTATGTAATATGTATCAATTTCAGAGTTAACATGCATAAATCTCCACCTAAATTAGAACTCATTCAAATAGGGCTTTTTTCCCCCATGAGTCAATGCCATTCCCTATAGAATCAGTGGGAATAGTGTTAATTCATGGAAGAAAAGTCCATTTATATTTGCCTCTGCTGGTTTTGTCTTAAATATAAAAATATGCTTCCCTGCACTACTGGGAAATGTCACATATAGCTAGGAGAGTTGGACCAATGGTGAGGTGATGTAAGACTACTTAATATATTCTTTTAAGTATGCTGAAGGAGCAGCATTTTGCTTTAATCTTTTTGTAACACACGCATAAAACCAGAAAGAATAACTATAACTTAAAAGACTAACTAAGAAGATACTAAGTGAAAGATTTTAATCCTTATTATTTTCTAAGATATTTGAAGGGATTGTACAGGAAAACTTTCAGTACCCCTCTACTGAGGAGAGGGAACCTGTGACCAATTTTGGCTAAGTTTGACAGAGATTCAGAGGCCTTGGGAACACTGAAGGCATACAAGTTCCATGAGGAACTCTCATAGAGGACACAGACCTTACCAGAGCCAAGTGGGCAATATACTCTAGCATTGTTAGATGAAAGTGAATTCATAGAGGAAGGAAGACTTAGGAGTTGTATATGGATAAATGCACAGACCTTGTAAACCCAGCCACAAAACTCTCTCCCACACAGCACCCAGTTTAATTTGCCTTGTTAGGCAGGAGGAAGACAACAAAAACAACCAAAATATTTCTGCTGTCTAAAAAGGTGAAGAGGTGAACCCAAGCTTTTTCCATTACTTTCATTCCAAGCTCTGCATGGATTGATGACTAACACAGTTGGAACTCACTGAACTGCCCTGGTGTGATTCAATTCCAAGGGTGTTTCAGCATTTGCAAGTAGAAGTAACTTTCTCCAGCAAAAGGGTAAATGTCAAAGTCTGACATCCACACAGGGGCTTGACTTCAGATCAGCTCTACTCTGGTCCTGCAGACCAGAATCAGAACTACTGCCACAACTTCTTCAGTAACTCCTGGCACAGGAAGCATGGGAGGCTCCCTCCTTGAGCCACATCTTCCAATTTAGGTTTGCTGGTACATCTGCAGATCTACCCTGAGAACCCAAAATGACAAAAACTAAAGGGCAATAAAATGGGGGAAAGAAAGATCATAAGATTTTAGTTTAGATTAAATAGTTGTGAAGCAAAACCTAGAGTAGATTTATTTACTGTTGGTCTGAACAGACATATGGATTCTTCAGTTCTGCTGCACAAGAAATACTTCTGGTCTTTCAGTCTTCATGCTGACTTATAATGCCTCAATAGCTAAATGACTCATCAGTGACAGCAAGTCAAATGCTATAAAATTCTATCCCTGCTATAAAGCCTGCCTTATACCATGCAGTGTATCTTACTAACTCCTAGCACATTTTGCCATTTCTCAAGAATCACAGCACTGCTTTGCATAGCTGTAGTCCCATTGGAGACTTAACTGTTTAGAGGAAAGAAGATATTTAACAGCAATCCTACATGCTCTCAAAACAAAGGAGAACTCCTTATGTACAACACAGGAAAACCAGAATAACCAGCCTTGCAAGCTTGAAATTGAATGTTTTGCTGATATTGTATTTTGCCTTTTCCCACGGGGCAAAATCATCAATTTTAATTTCACAGAGCTTCACTCCTCCAGATAACAGACATCAAAATAATGCCACTACTACTGTTGACAACACGAGTATGTGCACCGTACTGTCAGCTGATTTCAGACCTCATGAAATCCAATATGCCTTAATGCTATATAGAGCAACAACAAAAAAAGCTACAATTCTTCCTAATACAAATAATCAAAGAAAGAACTACCAATTGTTACAGTTTGAAGCACAATTTACTCATGCAAATAAGCATTGTTAATACCAACTACCTGTACCTGCTAGCTGAATTTCAAAAAGTTCTAGACATTTGGTAAATTTCAGATTGTAGACGTATCCTTCTCTTTCCCTCTCAATACCTTATTCTTCACCAGCACATTTAAGATTTCTGCTGATGAGCACATCCTTTACTGATTGTGGAGCAAATCAAAAACCATCTAAAGCTAAAACTTACAAAGATTAAACAGAATGGTATTGGAACAGTTGTGAGATGGCTCACAAAAAAGGTTCATTCTTCACAGAAATGTTGAAACAAAACACCAGAGGTTTGTGCCAGGCTTGCAGCAAACATGGGACAAGGTTAGAGATCACCTGAGAGGTGACTGGGTGCTGTACAGCACTGCCACGTGTGGCTGTGTAGTGCCTGGAATCTGCCTGCCAGCCACCCACAGCTCAGAGCTTTCCATGCTCTTCCACAATAATGTACAAGACTCACTACCAAAGGAATGAAGAGGGAGGGGCACAAATCAGGATGAGTTTTCACTTAGTGCCCTACTACCAAAGGAAACTAGCCAGAAAATGGAAGAAGCATCCTAAATAGTCTACTACTGACTCAATTCCTTACCCAAACCTACTCCTACACCCCGTGAGGAGATCCAGTTTGTATTCTGGATGAGGCCACAGATTTGTAGAAACAAGTGATTATAAAATGATTGCAATAACTACATCCAGAGAGGGAACAAGCTGAAGCAGTAGAGGTAGCATCAGCTGACATTTCCTACCACAGCCTTCACAATGCTAAAGTAATTCCTTTGCCCCTCACCTTCTAGATTTTCTTTCCTTCTGAAAGGAAGGGGAAACACTGAAGTCTCATTATCTGGCACCCCAGGGACACCCAAATCACTTTTCTAGAGCCATTAGACAAACACCTCCCTTCTAAGGTCTCAGTCCCAGATCCCTTCCTAGCCAGTCTTATCTCTCTTAATTCACTTAATTCCCAGTTTTGCTGCTACTACTCTCCAAACCAAACTCCTCCTTCCCCTGCCAAAGGCAATTTGTCACAGTCTACTGCTCTTGTTCCCTCAGTCTTCAAGCCAGGCAGCCTTTTCCTCTGCAAAGACTCGTCTATAGTGGGTCTGAAAGAATAGCAAACACCAGCACCTCATTTTCAGATTGCTCTAGCATTCATTGCAGTACCAACTGCATGAATAGTCCCACTCATTCTCTTTACTAGCCCTGGCACTTAGAAGCATTCAAGTACTCAAATCTAATTTTCCATTCATGTGCAATGGGAATAGGTTTTCAGATTCTGCTTTTGCCAGATCTCTACTGAACACCTGCAAACAGATTTTTGGTGAATTTTTGTAACGAGAGGGAAAAGTCACATTCTTATCAAAGCTGTGTTAAAGTGTTTTTACTGTATTCCAGACAGTGAGTCCAAATTTAGCTAAACTATAGGTGACCAGAAATTTTAATGGAAACAAAACCATTATATTGTAGAATCATGATCTCTAGCTTTTGACAAGAAACCTGAAACAGAATCTTAAATGAGCAAATTATGATAACAGTTAAACAGATAATGGATTGGCTGCAGCTAGTTAACAAGAGGCTAACAGTGCAGTTCTAAATAAAATGATTGAATATTTTAGTTTTAAGACAAGGTTTGTTTCATTATTACAATGATATATGATAGTACATATACAAAGCCTTTTCTGCTTTCTAACCACCCAGTGACACTTTGCCAAGGGTACATTCCCAGGAGCACTGATGGCAACAGGATTGAGTGGGTTTAGCCCTGGTTCCAAACGCAGTGTGTTACACCGAGGTTATCAGATTAGTTCAAATGTACCTGCAGCAGCCCCAGCTCTGATGCCACCACAAGTGCTATTTAGGGCTCATTGTTCTGCTTGGTAAGTGTCACTCAACTAACTCATGGAGTGCCTGCACATGGGATGGTATCTGTTTCAGGAAAACACATAGATCAGTTACATGCCTTGCTGTAATACCAGCTGTTCAACCCCGTCAACTGCGGTATGAATAACAAAAAGGGGGATAGATGACATAATGCAGCATGACAGAATATCTTCCTTCACGTACTACCCCCCAGATTACTTAATATAATTATTAAAATTATGTCCTCAGCTTAATCTGGTGTACCCACTATCTTAGTATCAGTTTTACAGCACTAGGCATTTTAATGTGTTTATTTATTTTAAATTGGCAACAGTAAGTGCCATTCCCTTAGCAGATGTTCTAAGTTCCCACACTCTTAATTATAGTTTTATAACCACAGCCACCCACCATACAGTGCACTGAAGCAGTGTGTCATTTCAAAAGCCACTGTTACTTGCTCATTAAATTCCCCTGCTTTGTAGAGCACAACTGATTTTAGCTGTATGCCAACCCACATGCACCCAATAGAGACACAGGCTTCAGCTCCAGCACATGCATTTCACATGAATGTGTACAAGTTAACATGGAGGCATGCTGATTTTGTTTAGGAGTGTTCAGAAGAAGAAAATATCATTAAGGTAAATGCATTTTATGATTTGAATTAATACACTATAGTGATTGTTCAGTGGCATAACAAGTTACAGCAATTTTTTTCTCTGAAAAGGAAATTTATATAAAATAGCTTGAAAAATAAAAATTTAACTGTAAACAAATCTTACTATCAACAAACTAGACAGAGAAAAATGGATAGCACTGTTACTATTCTATTGCTTTCATTCACCACTGTATGAAAATCTAAAACTTTGAACAGGATTCAGACCTCATACTGAACAGTGCTGGGAACAGTATATGTTCCAATACTGTCATGGAAGCCTGTAACCTCCTCCTTTCAGCTTAGCCACATGAAAACCCACAAGGTTTTTGTCAGGAAGAAGTGTCAGGGTGCTCTGTCAGTTCTTGGTTTTCTCAGCAGCTTTCTGGGTTGTTTTTCAACACTCATAAGTTACTTACAAGCTACTGGGCAGCAGCCCAGCAATCCTCACAATGGAGTTCAGCATCTTTAAAATTACCATTTCCAGATTTTTCTGCAGACAGAAGAGTCTGCAGAGACAATTGGTAAATTTTAATTATCTTACAAATTGTGGTCCTACATAGTAGATTGGTAAAATTTTTAAATCTTTAAAAAAACATGGGGCTATAGGCCTGAAAATATACTAACTATGGAATTCATCAATATCTGCTTTGTAAGGATTTTTATATTTAATAGTCTGGCTTATAGCAATATTATTTAGAACTTGTTATTTCACAAACGTTCAGATCCAAAAAAGTATAATTAGTCACATGAAACAGTAAGAGAGGACTGTATGGAAGATGGGTATAGAAGTAGGCATCTTCTTTTTAAAGGATTCAACATTTAAAGGACTAACATTAAATCAGATTTAAGAAATTTAGACTGACTCAAATTATGATATTTCACCTGAATTTTCTGAATGAAAAGGAAGAAAGTTTAAACTCACACTGCATTTTTAAACATGCATCTTTCTCATCCAATAAGGAAGTTATGTTAACTGGTCTTGAAATTTCCTGAAGTCATTAAATAGCTATCTGTGAAAAGCTGTCAAATTAATAAAGTTAATGAACTGAAAACACAATTGCTTTTTCATTCCTTACAGCAGTTACTGGCGCTGCTCACAAAACACAGTGTACAAAAAACCAGAAACCTAAAAGAAGGAATAATTTTTAAAATGTAAAAAGCTAGTTTAATGTCTCCACAAAGCCATCACCTTAAATTGGTCCCAGGAGATGTAAATACTTCCCCTGAAGATTAGCAACATTTGAAGTAGTAGGATGTTCTTTCTCCCATCTAAATGAAATGGTATCAGAGTACTTCCAATCAGAAGATGAGATAATTCTGAAGGTCCATGCATAAACAAAGGAATATATGTAGGAATCAATTTGCCTTTGAAAGGAAATTTTTCAGCAAGACAGATTAGTGTTCTGATTTCTATTTCAAATAATTAAAAATTATATACTTCTTGAGAAGCTAACAGTTTTAGAGAATAAATGACCTGCATTATTGCTGATGCACATCAATTCTTTCTATTCTATAGTCTTGCTGAAATTCTCTACTTCCCTTCTTTCAGTACTATAATTCTTTTCATACTCAGTTTTTCACCTGTGTGTCTAACCCCACACTTTTCTGGCATCCTATCCTCAAGTCTGAAGGTGATCTGAGATAATTTTTCTCCTCTCCACTTGCTCTAATTATTATCAATGGCATAGGTTCAGAAGTTCCTAAATTAACTTCTTGAATTTCAAATGTGTGACTGTGAACACCTCTCTGCTTTTTTGGTCGTTTGGCTGTAATTTCATCCCATTCTGTCTTACCCCTTGGAAGCCTCCCTCTCATTCAAAATCCCATTCTGAAGCATCACCCCTGTTGCTGATGAATGTGCACTTCTTTATAGGGTTATTGTAATGAACACTATGTATGAATACTCTCTTTTAAACTTGATGAGGTCAAAATTACCACCCACACACAACATTTTGTAAGAAAATACTTTGTCATAGAAAAAATGTTCACAGAAAAGAGTAGCAATTATGGAAAATGGTGCATAAGTTGCAAAATTGTTAAGAGGTCCTGTTTTGGCTTTATTTACTTGTTAGCTTTTTTCTAAATTACGTGTTTGATGTTTTGGCTAGTCTAAGCTTTTATTTAGATATAAATTAGTTCACTGTAAACTGGCTCTGAAGAACAAGACAAACTAAATGTTTCAAAAAAATTATCTTAATCTGAATTTCCACTCTCAGAAATTTGACACGGATGTTCAGGTTTTCATTTGCTTAGAAAGTCTGGAATAATTTCTGTAATTTCAAAGCAATTTCTGTAAAGCAAAATAACAGTTTCCCATGCAACTCCACTCAGTCCTTTAGCTCTGCCCTGTGATTCACCTCCATTTAACTACTGACACAGCAACAGTGCCTTGTCTTCAAGCATATTTTAGTGTAGTATTAGTTACCTTAAAAAAACCACGAGGCAAACACCAGATTTAAGTGAAGATAAGATTCATATTTTTCTCCTACTCCCTTCTGCTATGTAGCTATAATATATAAATTCTGCTCTTATTTAGAATAATTTATACCTCCTTGAAACCAGCAGTCTCATGATACCATGTTCATACTTCCTCTTTAAAAACCTTTTATACTACTCCTACCTGTGATACATTATTTAGAATTAATTTCATTGATTTTTTGATATAGCACAGTAATCTAACTCGTTATTCGCCTAGGTAAAAGATGCCTGCTTATATGTACTTTCCAAGTTATTTCTAAATGTCTGTCACACTGTTTTTCAGTGTAATTATTATTGCTTACTAAAGCACACATGTTCTCACTACTTTACAAAACTGGTGGTTTCAACACGACCACTATAATGAAAGACTGCACAACAGACAAATCACTCTTGCTAGAAATTTTTACGTCACATGGCAAGCCAATGCTAACAACAAAAATCATTGAGCATTTTGAAAATCCACATTGTCACTCAGTGGTTCTGTGATTCTGTCTTCCCAAGTCACTGTTAGGTGTGATGGGGCCCTGCTCTCCTGGGGATGGCTGAACACCTGCCTGCCCATAGGAAGCAGTGAATTCATTCCTTGTTTTGCTTTGCTTGAGTGTGCAGCTTTTGCTTTCTCTATTAAATTGCCTTTATCTCAACCCATGAGTTTTCTATCTCTTACCATTCCAATTCTCTCCCCAGTCCTGCTGCTAGGGGAGTGAGGGAGCAGCTGTGTGGGGCTTGGCTGCTATCTGGGGTAAACCACAACATGCATTCTTAGTTTGCTTTGACAACAGCCATCAAATTTGATCCATTAGTAAAAGCAATCAACACTGCTGCATAAAATTCTTAATGTGCTGTGAAGCCTTTTTTATTTTAAAACATTTATTCAATCTCATCAAAACCAGTAGAATATGTACCAAATAAAGAGAAACAAACACTTTGCAATTGTTCAATAAGTTATTATGGTGGTAAAGAAGTACACTGTACTATCAGTGTTTAGCAATAGAGGGTTTTTGAGTATGACTTTGGTTTGAGAATTGCAGACTGTCTTACTGGGAGAAGAACTATGTCAAAAACTGTATTACTAGATGTGGTAACAGATGTAATTACAGGCTTTGTGGAAGTCTAAAGAAAGATATAAAATGCATCTGTGCTCTAGTGCAGGACTGTACTGCACTGTCTTCAGCTGAGTGACATCAGCATAAACAAAACTTAGAGTAGAAGATAAGGCCCTACAAACGTATCAGCAGTGAATTAGTAACTAAGGCCATGGCATCCACAAACCACTGCATTTTTATGAAGTGCAGAAACTCTGAAACAGCAAATGCTTCTGGATATTAAGTGAACCAGAACTGCAGGTTTCAAAAATTATTAACTGTTCCCGTGTGCCCTTGGTACTCTAATTTTATATTGAATGTACCATTGTGTCTCATGGTCTCTGTGCTGGCTGGCAAATACAATCCATCACTCTACCCACCATTTTAAGAAACTGGTGATCATTTGCTTCAGTTTAGTAGATTTTAGAAACAGTGATACCAGATGAAGCTATGGCCCGAGCAAAAGAGCAAGAAAGACACAAAGCCATACCTCAGTCATATCCTCTACCACAGTCCACTGACTGCTCTTATGTACCCCACTTCTAGTGGGTATCAGGAACAAGTCTTCCAGACACCTGAACTTGTACAAAAGCTGCCCATGCATGCATAAAGCCTCTTCATTCCCATAAGCATACAGAACTAAACGCTGCATGCTATATCCCTCCAAGAAGAAACCTTGCACTTGGTATAAGCATGAATTCCTCTACTTTTCTGCTAAAAGCAATGAAACTGTGCTTAAACTTGATGACCTCTGAAGTTTTGCATGCATAGGACATCAGCTTCATTTAAATGATACTAAATCACTCCTTAAATTAACTAAAAGCAAAAAAGTGAGTCATCAGAGTTAATAAATACATATTTGCCTAACATTAGCAATAAAAGAGAATGCTACTCCAAACTGAAATGTACCATTTTCTGTAACACTCCATCGTTTTTTCTGTTTGCCCTCTGGTCAGCTCTTTCCTCTATCCTCCAGTCTTAGAAATAGTGAAGAATGTAAATACTTCCTGCTATTTCCTCAGCTGTCATAAACCAGTGAAGTTCAACTGAGGTCAATGGTGCCCTTTTACTCCAGTTTAGGACCCAACCCCTTAATTATCTCACATTTACTAAAACCTGTTTCATAGAAGGAAGTTCTGTGTAAACAGACATTACAGACTATGGAATTTCTTCCACCACTTACAACATCAAACACAATACAGACTTTCTTGGTTTCTTGTTTTTAATTTAGAGACTGTGTAAATACAAACTATTACTATGCATTAATAAGTCACCCACAAGTAACCACTACATTGCTACACTTAATGTCCAATAAATCACAATTTGTAGTGGCCTATACACATTAATGGACAACAACATATATTGTTGCATTACCATACAGCAAATAGAAGGGGACAGAACAACTAAACTAACAACAGAATACAGAAGTTTTAAATTTTGCCTCTAGAAAGCAGATACAGAATGTACATGTCATATTCAGAATGCTACCATATGAGGCCTTGCTTGCAGTAGCACCACAAAGCAAATCTGTTCAATGGCTCTAAAGTAATTTTTGGGCTTTTTCATTTCAGATAATTCAGAATTTTTGTTTTGTGATAGATACACTTACAAGGAACCAGCATTTTTCTTAAATTCTCAAATACAATTCATGCTCAGTGTTTTAATACAAGTTCTATAGTAACTTCTGTGCAAGAGTCTCCAAAATATCACCTTATGATGAAATCAAATGACCTCTGTCAAAAATGGTGTAACTATCAACAACTATCAAAAAGCAATTCTGTCACCTTTTCTCCCTTATGCATCGCTTCAGTTTTTAATATAGTTTATAAGAGCAACATTCATTGTACATATTAATGATTATCATACCACCAAGGGCTTCCTGACTTCACAGCATTAAGACAGCCTGGTTCAGGGGCAAAATATTTTTGTTTGTGCTATCTCAAAGGAACAAAACCTGTCACCCCTTTTCCCCCATGAAATATATAATTACACAACTAAAGATTTATATTCTAAAAGAGCACACACAGTGAACACTGTTGTAGAAATAGGTACTTGAAGCAAATGAGTAAAATTACTGCATTGCTGTACTCCACCAACTTCTGTGCTTTGAAAACCTGAACATAGCAGCTTATGTTAAAAACTTCATCACCCAGTTTAAAATACAAATTATTTCCTTTTAAGAGTTAACCATTACTAGTATACTTGAACCAGGTCTTGAGGACTTCACCAGTACAAGCATTATTTTATTGAAGTAACCAAGATCAATGTTGTCACCTGCTACATAAGCATCACCACATACACAAGTAAAAAGCACTTTTTTTCAAGCCTTGTTTCGAAGACATGGGCAGATGAAGAGCCCTCCTCTCCACTGATCTCAGTTTTTCATCAGAGAATTTTTGTACTGTATATGAGCTGATATCTTATTCAAGAAAGTTGCTGTCAAAAAAGCCACACACTATCTACTAAGCTAGATACTAGAGATGTTGAGATTCACAGATAATCAGTCCTGCCTTTACTACAATGATACAACTGAAATTTGTCTTACAAGAAATTATTCAGCACAGGACATTAGTTTGTAATTCATCGACACTCTGTCCAAAAGGTTATCAAGCCATTCACTTCTTTCTCCAAGAATGCTAGGCTAAGTGAATATAAACCTACATTACAGTGAACTGCCACACTCCAACACATCTCAGCTAATTATGTTTAGCAACTATTTTACTGCACAGAGTTTTGCACGTGTGGCTCCCACATGAAGATGATGGGCATTAACACCAGTCGGTTGTGTTGTTTTCAGCCGCTACTGTTCGGCTGCTGCAGAACATTTTACACACCCCTGTCCCACACAGACTTCCTTGAGGTATGACAGCAGGAAACAAATGTGGGTGTAGCTGGACAGGCTGTAATTGTTTTGAGCTTCCACTGGATGCAGAGTTAGCAAGTGACTCAGAGGTCAGAGTGTCCCAGTAGCGGAGCGGTGCTACTCCACTGCGTGTTTGTCTCATCCTTGGAGCTCTCCTAGCTGCTTCCAGGCAAACAGACGTGGGAAGAGTTTAATAACAGAGAAAGCAGGCAGTGGTTTTACAAGAATAATTTTCTCTGCACTGCTTTTTGACAAGTCTTTTTAAAAGGAATTTGAGAGGAGCCTGGAGAATTATTCCTGGGAGCAAAAAGTGGCAATTTTGAGAAGTGAACTAACTCACAGTAGCCACAATGGACACTGTGGAGCACATGCTAATGAACTTTCTGCAATAGTAACTTAGACTGCTAAGGCTTCCTTTAAACAAACAAGCTGTAAATTATCTCAGAGTAAATTAACCACATGGTTTTAGGTACTGGACTGCACCTCAGGGCACCTGGACTAATTTCTCAATGTGAGAACAAAGAATATATACTCTGGCAGTATCATTTTGTTAGATAAATGAAACAAAATATTCTGTGAAGGAGCAAGAAAAAATGCCTGCCAGGAATTTTGGTATTGAACTTTCTGAAATCTCATGTACATTTGGCACAAAGAGACAGGTTTCCAGACTTATAAGTTTGGCTCCTTATTAAAAAAGTAAACATTCATTGAAACAGTTCATTTATGGGTCATTAGTACCAAGCAAATTCAAGTTCATGGAAATCACCAGCCTTGGGAAGTTACTGTTACAATGGAGGGATCCCTCAAGTGCTGGAGGAACAGGCTGATAGGAACCTCATGAAATTCACTAGTCCTGCACCAGGGATGAACTAATTCCAGGCAGCACTTACAGTCCAAGGAGCAGCTCTGCAAAACAGGATCTGTGAACCTCCCCAGAGGAACAGAAACGGATTGCATGCCTTTAGAGGAATGATGGCCACCTGTACAGGAGCTACACTAGCAGGAGTATCACAGGTATGTCAGGGATAGTTACAGGTTGGCTCTGCAGCCCCGTTTTAACTCTTCCACACATTCCATTTTTCTGCTTTGGAAATAGCAGTGGATAGCCTGTCTAAACTCAAGCAGTTCCAGAGTTTTGAGTTTGAATGCTATTACTATGGATATCAAGAAAAAAATGCAGTGGTGAAATGGGGCTCTTTTGTCTTTTATATATTAAAAAAAAAAACCCAAACCAAAGAAAAACTAAATCAACTAAAAAACTCCACAGATGGCAGTACAGGAGGAAATTAAAAAAAAAGACCTTGATGATCTCACCAAGAAAATGAGGGTCAAAAATAAACAAGCCTGGGAAGAAGAATGGGTTCAGCCATTCTCTAAAGTGCATCCTGAACAACTGTACATTGTGTATCATCAGTAAAGTGAGTGAACATTGCAGAGGTAAGGGAGAATTGCATTTTCTGTAGCTCAGCTTTACAATAAAAAAAAATGTACGTGTTTAATCTACAGTAAACTGTACTGGGTTCTATTGATAGTGTATTCACACAATTTTATTATGCACAAGCTCATTTTTGGCACAAGCTTAAGCTTAGGTAGGTAAAATGGTGATTTTTTTTTTAGAGCTGTTTTTGCATTAGCCAACAAAAGTTCTTAAAGAGATGTCCATGAAAAATCATTACACAAAAGACTCAAGATCTGTAATTATAGGCTAACTTTTTGATAAATTATTTCTGGCCTCTGCCATCCGGACCAGTCTAAGCATTATAGGAATTCCTTATTTTAGCTTTTTAGCAGAAAGCTTGTACAGATGTACACACATAATGTATCCATTATTCAGAGTAAATTCAAAAATATTCTCATTTTACCACGTAAAGAAACATAAATGCCTTGGCCATGCTAACACATTGGCAAATGGCTTTTGAGACTCATGTTCACCAGGTATAGCTAATTTATTACCTGCCAAATCTATCCCATAATGTAAACAACTCCCAATGCAAGTAGTAACACAGAGGGGCAGATGGCCAAAGATATCACAACTCTCTTAGCTACCTTTTCACTATACGTTTTTACTAGGCATTTGTCATGAAAGAAGTGTGGTTGATTGTTTGTAGTGACTATGTTATTATTTTCTTAAAGTAAGTTGTGAGAAAGCCCCACCACCTAACCACAAACCAGTAGCTGAAAACAGATGCGAGGCTTGAGTCAAGGCAAAACATGGCTAAAGCACAGGCCTGAAGAGGTTCTTTTCATTCCCATAAACACAACTAAAGCACTTATTTATTATGAAGCAAATTTTCCTGCTTTTTATGGCAGATGTGTTGCATAACTTTTTTCCAAAAAGTTGCAAACATTTTTTCCAATGTTCCAAAAAAGATTATGGGACAACCCAACACATCGGAGGTTATCGCACACATTTGAAAGCATCGAAGACAAAAATAGGTACTTCACCTATTTTTACTTTCCCTCAACTAGAATTGAGTTAAATCAATTAAATTGATTTAACTCACAGTTCTGCACCCCCCCCCCCCAAGCTGGGATCAGTTTTTGCATCAATTTTTGACCTAATTTGGAGTTTTTAGGGGACCTATTTGCAGCTGTGTGTTCAGTCTTTACATACAGAAGTAAAAATTATACATATGTATATTATTTTGCTTCTTGTGGTGTAAAGGTTACACAAATACCCTCCTAGGATTTTCTAAAGCTCATGAAAATTGACATGAATGGCACCTAGAAGGACAGGCATTTTTAGGACATCCCAGTGTGTGATTATATGACTCCTTAGCTAATTACAGATCTTGAAATAGTAGTCCCTGTGCATTTATAACATTTCAGAATGAACCTTTGTGAAATTGCAAACATGGCACAAACAACTATCAGTAATTCTCAAAAGTTTTATTCTGTTCTTGGGCTGTCTTCTCAATTAGTCTTCCTACAAGCACAAACTCATGCTTGACATGAGTGCACTGACCTTTGTGCAAGAATGTGGCAGGAATCATCAGCTGTGCAAGCATGTGGCAGGAATCATCAGCTGTCAGCTCTTCCCTGTGAAAGGACCAGAACTTTTCAGGTCCAAACCCTGCCCTTGCAATTCCCCAAACCCAGCCCAAGGAGTACATCACTAGGTCTGTAACTTGCCATTCTTGTACTGGCCAGAGATGTAAGAATTGTGTATCTTTTCTAGGTCCAACCTGCAATAACCATTTGGCTGAGAACCTCTACAAACCACAAGACATGTATTTTGTTTCTCTTCCAGCCCTTGCTAAGGCCTTAAGAAGCAGATTCAGTTTCCATCCTACAATTTTGCTGAATATACTTTGAGATCCATTGTCATTCCTCAATCTGGAGGTGCCCATTAAAAATTATTTCAGTATGTATGGTACACAGTAAGCAGAAAGACAATGTAAAGAGCTCAAACATATTTAACAATATTCTTTAAAACCTCTTATTCATGGTATTATTAAGTGTTGCAAGTATCATCTCACAATATGTAAGGTTTGTAGCCAAACACTTTCATCTGTGCACACTTGCCTTCTCTCATTCCCTTCATAACTAGGCTACAGATAATACTTTCTCTTCCTTCTTCATGCTGACCAAGCATAACAGATTATTTCAATGTAGCCTACAGTCCCTACACTGAGCCACTCTGATTTAGCTGAAATTCATCATACTTCTTTTAGGCTCCATCTAAATTGTAAAAGTACCCCAGCAATCACTGTTGATTGCTCTCCAATTCTGACTGAAAATGTGCAAATGCCTCTTTACCTATTTATTCAGTTTTAGTAACTCACACTGATGTTACCAGTGAAAACAACTTGTTAATTAATTCAACAGCATTTTCACAGTAACCGGTGGTTACTTTGTGCTGGGTTTTTTACACATTTTTTGGTTCTTTATTTTTAAAGAAAGCACATTACTCCCACCTAACACACAAACCAGGCTTTTTTTTTTTTATCATTTCCTGTTAAGGGGCATACCAGAGTGGCCTGGTGTTCTCTGCCCTCATCAGCTTTTTACACAGTTGAATCCAATAGGCTGATGGTGGAGAATAAAAACTCCTAAAAAAATCTCATATTAAGAAAAACCAACATTTGGACCCTACTGGTAGTGGTAGCACACACCTAGGTACTCTACTTATTAACTAACCAGATGTAATCTGTCATAATGCATGCAAAATATGAAATAATTTATCTGTGTATACACCAAACACTCAATTCTACCAGGATCATCAGATCATAAAACTAATAAGCAAAACACTTTCACAATTCCATAGTCACTGCTGGCATGATTAATTCTACTACATACAAAAGTAAATCCTGTTCCTATTTAGATCTAGATCTCAGAACCCAATTAAAAACAGGAAAAAAATTTAAGCAAGGTTTTTAGAAAGACCTTGTGCCATGCAATTATCTTTTTAATGAAAATTTTCAGCAGGGATCCCTCATCCTTGTCCTGTGAGTGCTACCAATGCCTACTAACACCATGCGTGTCTAATTAGATGACTGTGGGTCCTATTTAGAAACATTCCCAGCCCATATATGTGAAAATAGCTTTTTGTATATAAACAATTGTTTCATGAGATCCATTAAACCCGTTCATTAATAGCTTTTTGTACATAAACAATTGTTTCATGAGCTTCATAAAACCCATTTCATCCTCTTTGCACTAAGAGGAAATGCTCAGTTCATACTCAAGAAAGGTGTATTAGAAAGCATGAGTCCTACATAATATTAAAAGTTCATTTAAAATAAAAAGCACAGAAGCATATTTTGAATTTTTACTTTCTCATGAAAGAAGAAACTAAATCAATGTAGGGGAAGGCCACAAGGCACCAGAAGCAAGATTAGTAGCCATGATAAGGTACGTAATCATATTTTATAACTTGCTTTCCTTCCCAGAGTAAATACTGAATCACAGAAAAGGTATTAAGTTTCAAGTCCTACAAAAACTATGCAGTGACACCTGACCTTGCCTCAAATAATGGAATAACTTACAATATTGAAGCAATTTCCAGATCTTTTTTGTTTCATGGCATACAACTGCTTCATCAGACATTTTTGTGATGCACTGACCAAGCGGTGCAATGCTTTCTGACATGCTGGCAAAGGCAGGTGAAGGGAAAGGCAGCAGCACACTGCTCCTGCCTCTCCTCCAGCCTGCATGGCTCAGGCAGCTTAGCTCCTGTCAAAGGCATGGAAGTCTCAGCTCATCTTAGTGCTCTGTTTTCAGTCATCTTTGCTGAAAATCCAACCATCCCTAATAGGATAGGTACACAAAAATGGTACTTTGAGAGCTGGATGATGGAAAAGCCTGAAGCAAGTTTCCTCTGCTGTCTTAAGACAGATGAGGCTGTTACACATCTCATAAACCTTATCTGAGGGATGCAAAGGTCCAAAAATAACCTTAGATTTTCACAGGTTGTCAAATGAGGACACTAGCTTCAAGGCTTTGTACTAATACTGTGTCATGCTGCTAGGATAAATTGTGGTGCCACAACATTACAGTATCACAACAGTACAGAGGATGTACCAGCTGTGAAGCAAGAGCAACACAGGACTGTCCTGGGCTTTGTACATCTTCTGTTTGGTGTTTTGGACCCAGTGCAGATGTCAATTGTTCAGGTACAATATGTGAAATTTGCACACAGAAAAGGAAGGCCAAGGGTGAGCTCTTCTCCCAATGTGTTAAATAGAATGAGCAGCCCAAGAACTGCCTACTTATCAATTTTAGCCTTCAATGATAGCATTACTCCATATGATACAAGAGTTTTCTGATATAAGACAATCTGCAAGCTGAAAAATGATGGAAATCAAGGCAAAGGAAAACTGCTGCCACCAGATAATTTTTTTTTCTATTGACAACAGTGTTGATGTATTCCCTGTACCAGACATTGCTATGGTGTGTTTCGTAGACACAAATCTGTGCATATTGTGGAGAAATTAAACTTTCTGATTCGAATATCTGAAGCTGTAATTATGGCTAATACCAGGCTTGTAGAAGGATTCCATTCCTAGCTTTCCCATTTAAAAATATTAGGGCTTTGAGTCAAAGTCTTTAATATATGCTCACAGAATCCAGAGTCTTCTTTGAGATCTAAAAACAGGCTTTTCTGTATAAGGATGGGATTATTCTAAAGCTACAAGTAACCATGCACTGTAGAAATCTGCTGGATTTAAGCCTCAGAGAAAAAAAACCCCTCACATGAAACAGATTTTTAGCACTGATTTTGCATACTAGAAAGCATACATTTTCTACTTGCATACTGTTAACTGAGCTCAGTCAGCTTAGATTAAAAGCAGCCTAAACAATTTTTTGGCTACTGTAAGAACTGGAAAAGCAGCTTTAACTCTGCAGTTTTGCAATGCAGCAAGTAAAGGGATATTTTTATGCTTTCTACTTTGTTGAACTTTTTATAGACTATTTCTTTTCTTTAATTCATTCCAAAAATGTCCCCTCCAAATATTTTTTCCATATCTAGACACAAGATGTTATTTCTTTTCTAAGAATACACAATACTTCAGTTTAAAAAAACTGTCAGTCAAACTCCTTGACGTGAACATATCTTTATATAGTAAAAGCATCCAAAGCCTTCTTGTGTGGTATGTGGTTATAAAGGGGCAGCCCTATTAGGTGGGAACCTATAAAGTCAGATTTCCCTTCCTACCTGATTGGTCATACTTACAGAAAATTCCAGTGGAAACCACAAGATTATTTGTCTTTTGCTTCTTTGCTCTGTTTTTCCTGTTTGCATTAAATGAGAAGTCATGTATATCTTTGGCCTCTAATATACTGAATATGGTTGCTCATGTAAAAGAATCCTGATCATACCACATTAAATTTGTATTTCCAGCTGGAGTCAGAGGATTCATCCATACTAAAAATTATAGCATCACATGTGGTGGGGGAGGGGATTTGCAAATTAGCTGTCAAGTTGAATACCAATATGAAGAACTTAAGAAGCTGACAGTTACCATTTGATACTGCATTACCGATCATGCCTTACGGTAAAGATTAAATTATGTTAATATTGAAAAAACTGCAGCTACTGCAAAATTGAGCAACTAAAAAACCTAAACCAAATCTATTCACCTCTGAATTCAGAAGGGTACAAGTCTTTCTCTCAGAATAATAAAAATGTTACGCATTAAAAAAATTATTGATTTATTTTAATGCTATCAAACATTTGACACAAGGAACAGCCTAAAAAATGGTTTCTAAAGCCAGAATATTTATGTGTTTATAGCAATTCTCTACTGATGAACAAACTACTACTAGTAGTTTTAGAAATTAATAATTTAACATACACAGTGAAATAAAGGAAAACTATACTAAATTTTATGTAGACTCTTTTATTAGTGTATTTTTCCCAGCACCTCTCAAACAAAAAGCCCTTTGTCACTGGTTTGCATGGCTTTGCCTCACTTCTGCATTATAAAGTATATGAAAGGTTGTATTTATGGTAATAGGAAAAGAAGACAGCAGGTCTAGATAAGGGTGCCTCGCTCACTTGAAGGGCTGACAGAAAAACCCCAATCATTTTCTTCAGAACCTACCCCCACCTTATTTCACACACAAAGCATCTGCAATACCAAGAAACTCACAACATCCGTGACAAGGTGACAAAACCTTAGGGCTGAACAGGCATGGCTTAATAAGATTTAATATTCTCCGCCTTTGATAAATTCCAAATGCCAGATTTTGTTGATACAATCACTTCAATCCAGCCTCTTAATCTGTCCTTCCTATCCTACATGTAGGAATTGCTCATTATACATTTAAATGCCATTAACTATATGTTGACTGCTATTTCAAATTACAAAACGTTAGCAGTAAACATTTCACTGGAGGAGAAAGCATCTTGATGGCTACAAGAACAGACACGTTCCCATCCCCCTCTTCACCCTCTGCAATGGGTTAAGTAACAACACTAATAAAATATAGATGATGGAAAACTCAGCCCTTGAGAGAACAAGATGAGGACATCATATATTTGGTGGAACAATGCACATAAACAGAGCTCATTCTATATATTTAGTATTTTTATATTGCAAACAAGTATTTAACTGGCTGCTCAAAGAAGATAAATTAAACTGAAAATGATTACTAATTTTTAAAAATGAAAAATACCCATAAAGGTAAGAAATAAACATTTTCTTGTGTGACAGCTTTTAAAAAATGGGATGTGTGACTTGAGGTTTTATATATCTTCTTTTGGTGCTGCTTTCTATAACTGATGAATGTCATGAACAGCAGATATGCTTGGGAGAGAAACCAAGGGGAACAAATACACAGACCACTGCAAATCTCTTGCTGAGTAAAATCAAATTCAGAACACAACTGCCAACAAGAGTAAACAGACAAATATTTCACTAAACTTTTTTAATAGTAACAGAGATATGGTGATATCTGTTAAAGAGACAGAGCATGCAGAAGTAAATTCTCCTTAACAAGAGATGTATGTGTGTATGCCAACACCTGCTATCCAATTTCTTGCAGAATTCCCAGGGAGGCCATGCATTTAAATACAGAAACACAGAATCAGGATACAATCTTTAGACTGGGATACTAAGCCAACTGAAGAACCCAGACACATAATCACCACACTGCTGAGTTTAGTATATCCAGCTTTCTAAGTGTATGTTTATAAAATTCAATTGCCATTGCTTCAAGATCCCAAGCTGGCATCATTCCAAACTTTCAGGTTTCTAAAGGATAGTAGAGCACAAAAGACAATTTAATCCTAAGAGTAGCAAGAGTCCTACATTTTCCCACACACATCTTACTAGCTCAAGTATGGTGCCACGTTTACTAGAACTAGCACAATTCTGCACTGCTTGTTTGGGTTATCTGAATCTTCATTGCACATTCAATACCACAGGCCCTGAAGGAATTCCAGAGATTTCAAGCTCACTGTCCTATCTAGGTTCCCTATAGAATACAGAAGAGTCTGAATTTCTAAACTGAAGTAAATTCTAACTTGGACCCTGGCTGTATGATGTTTTGGAAGCAATTTGTCCTATGTCATTCAGGGAAGAGTGTCTCTGTACCCTAAACAGTCAGAGCAACCTAAGAGGAGAAGGCATGCAAATGCGTCACAGCTAAATTGTAGAGCTCCTTTTTCTCTTCATTTACATTTTTTGTTAAGGCTAATGATGCAGATGTTCAACATGTAGCCAAATTCTCTATTAAGCTTGTAGCATCAAAGGCAAAGCTATGAACTTGGACAAGTGTTTCTAAAACAATCTAAATCTGCAGCTCATTCATCTTCTCACACTGCATGACTTCTCGAAGCAAGCAAAATTACACATCTCCCTGCATAAAGCAGAAACAGCAAAATGTGTGATATTGTAAACAAACTCTGTTGGATGATTCCGTGGATTTGTAACAGCAAGATCTCATCTCAGATTTTTTAATTTGGACTCCTTTGAAAGTATAAATGAAACCAGCTTGTGTTTAACTATATGCAATATCCACTGTAGTTAACTATATGACTACTGCCTCTACATGAACCCTGCAACTACAAGTACATAAAACATTAATAAACATTTTACAAAAGAAATGTGCATGTAAACAGTATAATAAATTGACATACAGCATACCAACATCACACTAGCAGGAAAGATCAGGACCAAGGTCATGATTTACCTATTAAAATGCATCTGGTGTTCAGAGGACAAAGAAGCCACCTATACCACAGTATTGGAGCAAAGAAACAAAACTCTCCAGTTTCCTTCAGGAAACCTCTGGATACAATTATGAACTCTAAATTAGCTTTTAAGACTTTTACAGTACAGAATGAACTGACAGGTTTTATATCTTCCAGAACAGGAACAGCACACAATCACTAGCACCTGATGACTTCTACTTACACAACAGCATCCAAATCTCCTGGTATGGTTAAACCCAGGACCAACCTCACGTTGCCTCTAAAATGCTGAGTGATGAATAATGTGGTGAATAATGTGAAAGCAACAGATCACCTAATGAACTGGTGAAACGAGTAAGACTCACTTTCCATTGCTTTTTCCAGAAAACGTGCTCTCAGAAAGACAAATAGGAGTAGGATTAAAAAGTTTGCTAAAGAATAAAAGAAATCAGCAACTGGAAAAGAAAGATAGTTAGAAAAGGGCAATGAAGCCCTTAAACAAAAAGATGACTGGGCAAAGAGCTGATGAAGAGACCAGGCCTGCAGATATTTCGGCCTGATTGGTATATTTTTGGGCTACCTCTGCACCCTACTGAGATCAGGAAACATTTAATAGTTTCACTTCACATAACAGGATGCAAAAAGAGTAGTATAATAAAAGACTTGGTAGAGCTCTGTTGCAGTAGCACTCTCTGGGAAAGTGACAGAAGCCTAAACATGCTCAACAGTTGTCCCTGAGCACTCCACATGTGCATCCAGCTAGGCAGAAGAGTTAAAGCTGAGATCTGCCAAGAAAAAGTACAAACCTAAAGTTTATATCCAAAAGGCAGTGAGAAATAAAATAAAATAAAATAAAATAAAATAAAATAAAATAATATACAGCAGCAAAACCAACAGTCATTACCTATCACTGTAACAAGCTCCACAATCTCAATAGCACATCTAAGGTCCAAGTACACATCCAATTCTGAAAATGGGAACAAGAAACACATAGAGAAAAATAATGCCTGGATTTTTTTTTTTTTTTTACTGATCTAGACTGGAAAGATAAGAATCAAAGGCATTGACAGGAATTGAAGGATGGCATAAAAATGGAGGCAAGGTTTTTTTAAAAATAATTTTTGTTGTTTGTAACTTCTTGAACAACGTAATTTTTGACTGCTAAGAATTTCACTTTATTTCAACTATAAACTGTAGTGTGGTGTCAAGAATTTAATTTAAAATGACATATTTTCACTACAGTTAATGTATTAAATCCTTGTCATTCTAGGAACAGAGACATACTCCAGAAGTACAATACATTATATTTTAAAACTATCCATATAAATTGCAAGAGTATCTTGGAAATGAACTTGGAAAAAAGACAATTTCAAATTTAAAGTTTTACAATGAGTCAGCAATTTCTCATGAAAAATAGAATTGAAAAGTTAATGCAGTACTACAGACTTGCTCCCATTGTTTACTGTAGTTATGAACAAAAGCATATATGTTACATATATAGGCCTCAATTTTTAACATCAAAGTTACTTTTTTTCCCCAAATTTGAAGCAACCTTCTTTGAGATGGCCAGGAAATTATCTCACAAAGATAAAAGGCATTTCAATGAGCTGTATCTTTGTCAGAATAATGTCTTACTAGAACACCTAGCATATTATTGCATCTGTTCCACTAATCACTTGAAAAGAGTGTCCAGTCACCTCAATGTAAACATAGCTTGTCAACAAAGGGTATTTTGTACAATAGGAAATGGAAATGTACAGTTTACTTGGACGTATTAAGAGTGATAAGTCACTTCCCTCTTCAGCTTTTACTTCTCTTTGCATTTGGGAACATAATGTGCATTTACTCTGTGACTATATGGGACAATAAACTGTAGTCATTTCCTATCGACCACTTCATTGCACAGCTCAAAGAATGTCAAGGTCATATTTTTATTCCAAGCCATAGTTATAGCCCTGAAGGTAGCATGCAGTGCTTCATTAGTCACATTGAATTGTACAGAGCATTACTAATACTTAGATGAGCAATCTGCTCTAAATCAAAGCAGCATCTGACATACTCTTTCTGGAATACAGAAGAGCCGAGAAAACACAGTAATTTAAAATCTTGTGATTTGATCACACTAAATATTTTGCCCAATAATTTCTTTCATAACCAAAACACATATTCTTTCCAGACTAGAAGTGTTGGGCATGATTTTGGGACAGCCTTGACTCAGCCCACAGATGAGTAAAGCCTGGTGCAATACAGCAGTGTGTCCTCATCTTTTCAGACGACTGCATGTGAAAATAAGTGATATAATTTGCATATGCACAAAGAAAAGTCACATGTAAATTCCATAGTTGGGTAAACATGAGGACCAGCATGCCAGAAATTATGTATGCAATTAGTATCCCACACATGAAATGGCACGTATAATTACAGACCACATTTGAAAATGCATCCTGTGTCATCTGTACCCTCCCATGCTCCCCATCTACTCACCAGGATCTCAAGTGCTGGTCTTTGCACAACACTGGGCATGAGTGCCTATATTCACTGGTCCAGCTGTCATGAGTGCTGCCTTCCAGCTATCATTCTCAGATGCTCATCACACATGCTTATTCCAATCCAGTCTACAGAGTGAGCGGTTCAGCTGCTGTCTGCAGAGTGGAGGTTTTAAACAGCAGCTGTTGGGTAGTCATAATATTAAGTCCATATTTCTAATGGACAAGACATTCTTGCAGAAAAAATTGACTCATCTGCTTTTGGTTTTACAGAGGTCTTAGTTCTTACACTTTTCTGGTACTAGAGCTGCAACGCCAGAAACTTTAATGCATACACTTCCCACAAAGAAGGCAGAAAGGTATGTTCACAAACATGGAAAAGAATATTTCCTCTTAATTTTAAACATGGCACATAGTATTTGTTTGACAGACTGTGCATTTCCAGCATGTAATTTATACTCTTTTAACAGTTAAAAATATGTATTACTATTATCTACTAAAGGGCACTTCCACCTTAATAACAGTCTCAATGTTATCCACCTGTATACAATTCTACTTAAAAGTACTCAAGTATTTTTCTGACACTATTTTGTGATTTTTTTTCCTCCTTGGTAAAAACTGCAGATTACTCACATTCTCTTTAAAGGTAAATACAATTAAATCTAATTATAGGATGCCATACAGTAAGTATGTAACTAAACTTCCTTCTGAATTACTGTCCTAGAGATCATCTCTCGGATCACAGCAATTGCAACTCTGCTACAAAGAGAGTAAATTTCAATTGAAAGCTTAATTAGAAACAAACTGTTTCCAAAACCATTTACTAGAGAACTGGAGGCCTCATAACCAAGTTATCACTAGAAGAAATTAGAACACTGCTAACCAACATAATAGACACAGAAAAACTCTTATTAGACTCTGGTAAATGTGAAACAGAAGGTAAATCTGGCTGTAGACAGCATTGGGCAGCCAACAACCCCAACAGGAGGAGATTCCAGATGCACACAAAAAATTCTAAGATTTGAGGCAATCACCTTCATTCCAAAACCAATGATGGTAGACAGGCCACAGGAAACTTCAAATTTCTGTGCTTCTGTGGCCAAGTCCAGAATAGCCCAGTAAATGGAATTCTTGCCATTACCAGTAAAAGGAACAGGCTTTATATTGGTCTGTTTTGACTAAACTTATAATACTGACAGACTAACAATAAATTCCTGTTTCTGCACACATATATGCTTTTTGGCTGTAAAAGTAAATCCTGAGTTTGAACAGCAGGAGCTGTGAAATATTTACCTCGGCTTGGAGGAGGTGGCAAGCTTCAGAGTAACTGCTGGTTTGTATTACCCAAATGATATCCCCAAACACAAATACCTGCCCTTATTACCAGAACCCATGCAGCTTCTGAATTTTCTTAATTTGTCTCCTAGAGAAACTCCCAAACCCTGTTTTGAGTGGCATCACTGCTAAGTTACAAAGTATACATCTGCTGTTATCTCAGGAAGAGTTTGCCAAGTAGAATAACATTGGTATAAAACTTAATAAAAACATTTCCATCCTGTGACAGAACACCTTATGGAAATATCTTTTCTTCAACAGCCACCAAAAAATTTGCCTTTTTGGTTTTTTTTAGCAAGTACCTTAATTGACCAGGTTTAGTTCTGAGGACATCTTCATTACACCAACAGAAGTTTACAGAATATTCTGAGTTAGAAGAGACTCAGAAGAATAATTGACTCCAGCTCCTACATGAATGGCCCACATGGGCATTGAACCCACAGCCTTGGTGTTCTCTAACCAACTGCGCTCATCTCAGTAGGAGAAAGTTAATACAATTAACTGGAAAGCAATCAGGAATCAGACACAACGGGACAAAAGGCACTACTGCAAAAACTTGGGTTGGGGTTTCTTCACCATTTTGGAACATCCAATTAAAAAAGAATCTTCAGTGGCTTAACACTGCCAAGCCCTTTTGTTGTGGCTTGTTTACAATCACCTTCAGCAAGCAGTTTGCCTGTCCCTGTGCTGAATCAGTTGCCAGACCCCGTGCATTTGAGGGATCTGAGTGCAAAGAGCTTGGCTGCTGTGACAGACTGAATAAAACATTTCCCCAGTCAGAATGATCTCAGGGTTTGTGTGCATTGGTCCATCCAAAGACAGCAATTACATCACAGTGCCCTTACTGAACCTGAGAAACTGCAGTGTCTTCTCACTTGTTACTTAAACACCGGCTGGCTACTGCTGAGGCCAGCACTGACCAGTATGGGCTGCTGAAAACAAAGATGTTACCAGAGATCTTAGCCCAGCACTTTGGTGTCTTTCATGTGTGGATCCCCTCATTTTCAAACTCATCACTTTATTAGCAAGGATAAAACTACCCCATCACATTTTTTAATGACAACTAAGAGACTGGAACTGAAATGCCATCAACATGCTGTACTCAAAGCCATGAGGCTACTCTCAAACAACCTTTTCCTTCCACTGCTCCTTGACAATTTTAGAGAGCCAGAAACTACTGCTTTCTATGGTTTCAGTAATACACTAAGCACTATTAGAAAAATATATCCAGAAAATGGTTGACCTAATTCCAACTCTTACACATTTACATTTAAATCTTTAAAGGAGGTGCCACAGGCTACAGTGCTTAATTTTATCTTCATTAGTTTGCAAAGATAATTTCTTTGGGGTTTAGAGACTAAGTGCAGAAATGAACTCCCTTTTAGCAGTGCTTCTTGGTCTTTGGAAAAGGTCAGCCCTAATTTCAAAATTTTTTTCTAAAAACAAGTCAGATTATCCTATGATCAGTGCTTACTGTTATGAATCTTGATCAACTATTCCAGGATTGAGACTCAAGAAAAAATTGTCATTCTTCCTTCTGAAATCCTGTAACATAGGTAAAGATTTTGCATCCACATAGAGGTCATACAGCTGACAAATAAGTCCAGACCACTGCTAGTTGAATTATTTCATCCATTCAACTTTATCCATAACATCTTGCACATTTACACTTGGTTTTATTTGTCTCTACTAAAGGCAAAATAAAGCACTCTAGCTTCAAAATGAGACAACTCTGAACCCAAATCAGATCTGCAGACCTCAGTAAGAAGGTCCTTAGTAAGAATGTTGTAAACATTCGAGGTTGCACATTGAAGCTACAGAATTAAGTTTTTTATTCTCAATACTGACTGATTTTCATTAAATAAAGAAGAAATCTGTGTCATTGACAGGCCCAGAATTTAGTCAAAAGGCTGTAATGCAAAAAGCCTAGGCTATAATTCATATTTAGTTTTCTTACCTGGGTTATTGTTTGTTACATTATCACAGAATAGTATACTCAGAAACTAAAAATGCATTGCACAAACTCTTCATGGGTTTCTCACCATCTCACTTACCAATTTCCACATACTTGTATTTGCTACAAGTGAAAAACAATACTTAAGAATGTATGAGGAGATATAATACCTTTAGGAACCTTAACCTATCAATTTAACAAGTGAGGCTTCAAAATAAATTTTCATTCAGATATCTAAGAATTATGGAAAAATCATGTACTATGTAAATAAAACTGCTACTCTAAATGAAAAACAACTCACAAGAAAAAAGATCTCTGTGCAGATTTATTCAATCATGCATGCCTCCTGTGTTACTACTACAGCAAATTACCCAAAAACAATTTCTCTATTACTGAATAGACTCAATTCATCTACCACTGCTTAACAAATATTTGATCCTAATTAAACTTAATGATTTTCTCTGCTTCTGAGATGGTGCTGCAGATCAACTCTTTTTTTAGCACAACACTCGATTTAAAAGCAAAATTCTGACAACCTGGTGTGAATTCTGTTCAAAGATGAGTTAACATGGAAAAACTGTGTCTTCTCTATCAAGAGATTCTAAAAGTGGAAAGCTGGTTATTCAAACTGTGTTGCTTCCCAGATAACTAAATTAGATACATTCCTGTCACCAAAAAACTGCTGATAATGAAAAGCCACTCAGGACTCCAAAGCCACTGGAAATCTCTTCATACCTAAAATAAACTGTCAACATATTCTATACTTGATTACACATCTACAACTGAAGAGATAGCTCATTATTTTAAGGTGTTTTGCCAGTTTGTTTCCTTTAAATAAGGTAGAAAAGTTGGAGTTTGCATGTTTATTTTTGTGTTCCCTTGCAATTTTCAGTTTTCTGTTCTATCAGGATATTAGGGAGGTCATCTTTTGAAAGATTTCTACCATTGCATAAAAAGAATTTTTGAATTTTCTTTTAAACCGGCACATTCAGCAACTTTTTTTTTTTTTTTTTTGTTTGCTTGCTTCTTTTTTAAATTAAAAACCTTGTTCCAGCTTTGTCAAAATGCACCTTTTATCCCTTAGGTGTAGGAAGGTTACCATTAGGAAGACAGAACTCATTCAGCCAAGCCATGCACACAGGATTTAGGGTGGCCAGCACTGCTTGTTAGAGACAGCAGTGGGGAAAAGAATCCCAAGGCCTAAAGCTTTTTCTTCTGTCAAAAGAAATCTTAAGATAATGCTTTGAACATCTCCCATGGATGGCACTGGCACCCTGAAGTCAAATATATTCCAAATAAAGTATTCTGTCATGTATTAAGCTAATTTCACAGTAATTCCTTTGCTGTTATTTTTCACCTCACACTCAGGTTAAGAACTTCTCATTTTAAACAACTACTGTTACCTCCCTCACTTAGAAGTACTCACAATTTTTTAGAGTGTGGAATGGATTTGTCTGTGCACAGCTTATTTACTAGTTATCAGAAAAACAGAATTGCCACCTTATTTGGCACTAAAAAAACCTTTTATTTTTGGGGACTCAGTCTCTTCCAAGAGGATGTATTTCACAGGTTTTCCTCCAGCCATGCAAGGAAGAATAGCAGAGGCAAACATTCTTCCCTCAAGCTGAGCCTATAAATGAAAATTAGAATCTAAATCACTTATGTAAAGTAATACTGGCAGGAGTGGGTGCTTAGAACTAGTTTAAACTAAAAATTCTAAATTGTTTCATCAGACACCTGCAGGAATCCTAATTTATTTTAATGCATGCAATTTAGCAGTTGCAGAAACACTACATTTCAGCAGTATTGACAGTATCAGCTATTTAGGCCAAGGCAGTTAAAAACTTCAAAATAGAAATTGTATAAGGAATTAAAATAAAATCCTGTATCCTCTGTACCTACCTTAGTAGGAGCTAACCTACTTTCTGATTTGGGGACAACTAGAATGTCTTTTCAAGCTTTGGGTAGATATTTCAAATTCAGGAAAAATTGGAATTTTTAGGAGATACAGAAGTGAGACTTCATGACACACAAACACTTGTGCATAAAGTGAGAAGAGATGGCAAGAGAGACTAAAGGGCTAGAATCACTGCATTTACTTAAAGCTGAATAATTTCTTTTGGAACTCCTATTTACATGAGCAAAGCATATGAGTACTTTCAAGGACTGATGAAATCTATTCCAGACCAAATTTCCTTCTGGCTGCGCTGCTGTTGACTCCATATGGAATCCCAATTCTGGCACATTACTGAGGAGCCTTAAGTTCAGCGGATCCAACACAAGTCTTGAGGAAATACTGACTTTCAGGTGTATCATTTTTTAAATGCTCCTTCACAGGACTCTCAATCCCATTCTAAGGAGCATCTTTGCTCATTGTAATGATTTGAGTTACAGGTTTTAATGCTTTTGAAGTTCTACTGTACATCTGCCCCAAGCCCCAATGGATATTATCATTATGATCTGTTATTTTTTTTAATAATCTAAATAAGTGCATTGTTGGTTTTGCTGATAATCTTCTGACAGAAATGCTGGACATGGATAAATGTTAGGCTAGCTTGCATAGCATAGGAGTGTGGGAACTCAGTGCATCACCTCGGATGCTCTGAGTCCCAGGGAGAGCCCCTGGGGGGCTCAGAAGTCCTGGAATGTGGCCAAAAGTACCTGGTGGCTTGATTCTGACCCTTCGAGAGTCGTGCTATCTCAACANGCCTTCTTGTGCACTAGGAATAGGTTGTTTTGTGCCTAAGAAACTTGAATGCAACAGGAGTACCCATGTAAGAGGTAGTACAGGTTTCAGAATTGTGAATTCTGTTAAGAACAAGAGCTCAGAACAACAACATAACCACCTAAATTCATACAGGAAGGTATTTTGCTAATAAATGGAAACAATCTGAAAATGTGCTCTCTAATTAAAAGGAATTCATATGGTAGAAGCTATTACATCAGTAGTGCTGCTGTTGACACATGAAATAAGGTATTGAAATTAAAAAAATTATGACTATTTATTTGTACTTACAAAACAATATGAAGAAAGGAGAAATGTAATTAATTTTTAGCCTTTAAGACACAGGAACTATCAAAAGATTAATCTAATTATGTGAGACTTCTTTTAAGGGAATGGCTGAGACCATCTCTTGGACAATAATCTAAGTGTTTATAGGCCAAAGACATACAAAACAGGTCTTGCCTGTAGGATATTCACAAGGTGTCTATGTGACAGAGTTCCACTTTTTCTTTTTTCTCCCCAAAATTGAAAATTAAAGCTAGTTTTCACTACACAAAAACTCCTCCAAAACAACTACTAATGTGGAGGTTCTAAAGTGAAGTCCTAGCCTATTCCCTAGATACAGCTGAGATCCTGATGGGATACAAATCATCATGGATAATGTTCTATGGAGAATTCAAGGAAAAAGCTGGAACAACAGTGGAGGAATTCCATTATCTTAAAATCCTTATGATCACAGAACCATTATATTTGGAAAAGACCTCTGAGATTGTTGAGCCCAACCATAACCTTGGACCAATCCGTTCATCACTAAACCATGACTACAAGGGACATATTGACATATGTTTTGAATACTTCCAGGGATAGTGATTCTAACACTTCCCTAGGTAGCCTGTTCCAATCCCTGCCCACCCTTTCTTTAAAGAAATTTTTCCTAATGACCAATCTTTACTACTGCATTATGATTAAACATTATCAACACTGCCATCATGTTAAGTCTTTCACCTGCCTGCAGGACCTGACAGATTTCCTACTTATTGCATCCAAAGTTTCTGCACTCCCCAGGATTTAAGGCTGCAGCAACTATGATAGATATCAATAAGCAAATTTCACATGCATTATACAAGTTTTAGAAGTTCTGATTATCAGTATCTGATGTTAAAGATGATGTGTGAAGTCAATATATGAAGATACTTTAATGTTTAATGACCAAGGCAAAGTACAGATGCACCCAATGTAAGGGGTTATGAAAATTCCATATAAGCTATGAATATTTTATATTCTGGGAACACTCTTGATTTTTAAAATTCCAGTGCAAAATTATCAAAACAGTAATTTGCATCTGTTTGTTCTCCAGTTTTTGCTGCATAGTAAAATTTAATTTGGGATTTGAAATGCACTACTGTCTCTGTGGTTTTAAGCTCATATTTAACTGATTCTGCTTTTTAGGGTGGAAGAAGGCATGGGGATGAATTTTTTTTAAAGAAAGTAATGGCTAACCTATCACGTTAGTGAGCTATATATCATGAAACTATATAGCTAAAGACTGTTTTTGCATAAGTATTTCAAGATTTTATCCAAAATCCAGCTAAAATCTTGTTGTTAAGGAAGAGCATAAGAACAGTCACATCTATGATTAAACAGAAGCCTTTTAAATAACCTAGTACATAGGGGAGTATACAGTTGCCTAGACAGCAGCATAAATGGATACTTATCTCTGCTGAGGGGACTGGAAAGCTGACAATCATCTGCTGCCTGCCATGGTGAATACCCCCATTGCTTACCACATGTCTACTAATTTTTCAAGTGCACTGATGTAAAATGACTGTCTAGACCAGGTTTTCTTCCATCATATCAGTTCACTCAGAGTTCACCTGAGCAGCTCAAAAAAGGCACTTCATATTAAATACAATCTACTTTAATCACTCTTAATTTACAATTAGAGAATTAAAAACAGGGTACCTCAAGAGTGTGGGAAGATATGGTTTATTTAAGAGATTTCTCTGCTTCAGTGTGCTTTTATTGACTTTCTGTAATCCTGTACCTCATGACTGCTTTGGTGCTGCTTGTACTGAGACAGAGAATGGAGTTGTGTTAGCAATTTTATTTATGAGGAGGTCAAGCAGTAGAGGTCATCAACACCCAACTAGATCTTACCTGAAAAGAGTAAAGGAATAAATGCAGTCTATATGAAACCAACTTACTGTATATGTTAGGCACAGTCCTTTGGGAAAAAAAATCTTTCCAGCAGAAGAAAAAAAGATATAGTTAAATAATGAACTTGTTTTGGCACGAAAACTACTGCAGTGGTGTTTGCCTTCCCAGTCACTGCTATCCAGTTCTAGAGTTCATCACCTTCTTAACTGGTATAACACAACTTTTTATGAAATCAGGTATAAACTTACCCCTGAATTGAGATTCATTCAAAGTACTGCACAAGCAGTTACCCTGTGCAAAACCAAGCTGATAATGTTAATATTAAGAATGATTACTTTTGAAACATAAGGGAAAAATATGGAGGAAAGGGGAAAATTTAAATACACTTTTGGCAAAAGAGGAAAATTAAATATAGCCTTGCAACAGGCTTTTAATTTTTTTTTCATGGAGTCATAGAATGGTTAGGGTTAGAAGGGACCTTAAAGATCATCTACTTCCATGGGCTGGGAACCTTCCCCTAGACCAGGTTATGCAGAGCCCTATTCAGTCTGGTCTTGAACAGCTCCAGGGATAGGGAATCCACAACCTCTCTGGGAAACCTGTGCCAAGGTCCCACCACTATGGCAAGGTCCCACCACTGTGGCTGCAAATCCATGTGCCAGCTATGAAGCACCTGCTGCACTACTGTGCTCCACAGCATAGAAAAAACCTCTTAGACCCAAGACGTCCAGTTAGTAAAATATACAACAAAACTATTGTGTACATGCAAATGGGTTTCATATTACATATTTTAACTTCACATGGTTGCTTGGATCCAGGTAAACGTGGTATTTTCTGCATGGCAGTCATAGTAGCTTATACCATATAACAGTGACACCTCTGAATCTTCAAATCATCTGCTCTTTCAGAAGAAAAGGGGAAAAAAAATGGTGCGTGTGGGCCAAGTGGTATGAAGGTAAAGTAACTCAGGCTAACTTTTAGTGATGACAGCTTATTTCCTCATGTTTCATCCCTGTCTATTGAAAGAGACCAACAAAGCTTTCTTCAGAAGGCAATGACAGACAAATATCTGAACCTGCCTGGCCCTTTGGCACCACTGTTCTGTCACACATTAAAGCAGTCACAGGGAATGGCCCAAGAAGCCTAGAGTTATCATTTGTTGATACCTCCTTATCTTCTGCTCTAAAAGTTAATTATTTGAAAATACTACTGGAATCTAATTTTTATTACCCAGGAAGCAAATTCTGTTAAACTGTACACCTCGGAGGAATCTTAAACACTCATGTCTACTCCATGTTATATTCAAAGGTAAGACTACTGATCTAGAAACAATTAGGGTATATTACATTTGAAGGCTGTGTACAAACCAGTTACTTTTCTCCATTTCACACAAAGGCTACCAAAGACAAGTTACACTGTTCTAAAGTTGGTTCAGCTCAATCTGGGATCCTGCCTTCACAAGGAAAGGTGCATCTCCTTTCCCTGTCACTTCTGCTTTCCCTCTGTTAGGTCTACTGATCACTTGACGTGGGACAAACAAGAACTAATCCTGCAGCTAGGACCAAAAACTAATGCCTGTTTTTGCATATACACTTGCAGTTAGGTAAGTTATATTGATTTACACATTGTTTTGAAAGTGTGAGCATAGTTGGCCTGCAGTTCATATGGACTTCATATGCAAGGTGGTTCAGACTAACAGCTCACTGCCTAATGTCCCCAGCTGTACTTAATTGAAAACAAGCAACTAGTCAGACAAGCTTATCTGAGACCTTGCAAAACTAGTACCTCTGTCCAGGCTAGAAGGGCTTCATCATTCCAAGGAGTCAGCACACTAAGGAAGGTAAGGAATGACAACTGATTAACCACATTAGCTGCATTACACAGTGATCTAGCACTGAATAATTCTGAAAGACAGTTTGTCTTGGCATTTCTACTTATATCATCTCCTGCCAAAATGTTCTAATTTTTTTATGCTATAATGCTCTGCAACTTGCAGCTTCAAACAAACAGTAAAAAAAAGATTTTGCTCTTAGCTATATAACCTTTACATTGCTCTAGACACTGACATCAATAATATTCCTACTACCATGTAACAGCAAAAGGAGAAGATTAAGAAATGGCCCAAAGGTGAATGATGGTATTGAAATAAATTCTGACATAAGAAATAGGGACAAAATAAATGAATCAGTCATTCTCAGAAGAAATGTCATTTCCAGAGAATGGTCTGTCCATTTGTAACAAACACTATGCTTTGTATCTCAAGAACAAAGCCCAAAAGAGTAACAAGTTTTAAAAACCTTTTTCACCATTATTACTGATTTTAAAGGTATCATTGCTGCACTAAAACTACTCCCAATCTCTAAAATGATATATCTGATTATATATATCTATATATCTGTTACTGAGATATAATAATATCTCAGTAACAGAAAATAGAATAAGTTACCAAATAAGATCCAATTTAAAAGGTGATTTGAAATTTAGTTGCAGTATTAGCAGTGCAGAATGAGTTCATGTACACTGCCTGGTCTAAACAGAACTAATTCCTCACAAGGACTATTTTAATTCCCAGTATTAAGCATCTGTCAATGTGAAAAGGAATACTGTTGAAAAAAAAAATTGTAATAGAGGGCCGGGCAGAAAA
The DNA here is from genome assembly GCA_013397555.1 of Urocynchramus pylzowi. Classification (NCBI taxonomy): domain Eukaryota; kingdom Metazoa; phylum Chordata; class Aves; order Passeriformes; family Fringillidae; genus Urocynchramus; species Urocynchramus pylzowi. The sequence goes on from VZRH01003699.1 coordinate 2,379,576, forward strand.
TGGGGATGTTGCACCTGCAAGAATTTACACTGACAAAATCTACTTTGCAACAGCATCCCTATTCACCCAAGCATCCCTGAAGCATATGAAAAATTCCTTCAGATATAATATCTTGTCTACCACAAGGCTGAAATCCCCTTCCTTTTGGAAAAGTAAATTCAGTCAAGACTGAAGCTGGCTTAGGGCTTGTGTTCATATAGAGTTAAATGCCCATTTGACAATCACTGAACTATTTGCAACATTAAAAAAAATTGAGACAACTTCCTGCTTCCTTCCTTTCCTTCAATTAGGCTTTCCTCACACATTACAAACTTTACCCTTTACACCTAGTGATGGATTTATAAGAATGACTATTGGTATTTTGCTAGGAGGTTATGTGTGAGGATACACCTGTATCCTGGGGCACAGCAGCAGCTGCCACACCACAGCCACTGAGGGAGCTGCCTTTCCTTCACCTTTGCAGAGCAGCTTGTAGTGTCCCAGGGTTCCCCAAGACACAGCTCTGGAAAGTCACTCTGAAGCTTTCAAGCTCACAGGCAGAAAATATCACCAGAGAAAAACAGATGACTGTACCAAAGGTCTTAATGAAGCTTTAGAAATTTCTCCACCCTTTCAAGCACTGAAATTGTACCCTGGCAATTAATGAGCAGAATGTTTGACTGTAGCATGACCTTGGTCTACCACATTAAAAAAAGCTAGCAGTAACATTTCTGGTAAAATTCTTTATTAAAGCGGTATATTTTTCTTGGTTCCAAGAAAACTTTTTTACTGGAATCTTAGTAGGCAGGTACGAACAATAACCATGTCCTCACTTGCAGCTGAATTGCAAAAAAACAATGTACTTGCAATCCAAGACTGAAATTGTTACTGAACATTCAGCAATAGTGCTGAGAGAATATGACAAAGTCATCACTAAAGTCAGGGCACTCTGACTTACCTCTAGACTGGAAATTTTATAATTAGTTTGACCTATCACAGCCCCTCAGCATGAACACTGACAAAGTATAAAAGTTCCAATATGCATCTCCAATATAGATGAGAAAACACAACATACATTTGAGTAAGAATATTTTAATAGTAAAAATATTGCTCAAGTTCATAATTTGTTATAAAAAATTTAGGAAAGTTTTTAAAAGTTTTATATTTCACCCTCATGATGGATTTTCTATTTCCTCTATTTCTTTAGCTAGCCTATCAGTGGAATGACAAATACCATTTAAACAGCTGAGCCTTTACCATGTGCACTCACAAAGTTGTCTTGTTATGGCTCCAGCAAGTTATTTTCAGAAAAGGCATCAAGTTCTGAAATCCATTAGAAAGCAAGAAAAACAAAAAAAAAAAAAAAATCCAGTTTTATATCTATCACAGCCATCAAGGCAAAATTATTCCAAAAAGACAAAATTTGATAAGCAGTGAATTAAGTGTTAAGATAACACTTTAACAGATTAAGTCTTAACACTGAATTAAGTGTTAAGGTAAGTCCACTACAGAGGAAAAATATTTTTGTTGTTGTTATAACTTGTTATTCTTTTCTCTTCCCATAAATTCATATCCAGTCAATGATATAATTCAGAAATCAGATAATTCTCATGCAGGTCATTATGGTCAGAAATAAGCCTATTTAAAAAAGCCCAAAGACATCTGGTTCCAAAGGAGGTCTTTTGTACCCCAGATTTTGCAGTATGACACATTAGCTTAATTATTTATACTCTAACATTAACTGAGCATCTTCCAATTGAGTGCTAATCTAGTGTGAAGTTTTACCTAGTCACAATTAGTCAAACACATTTCTAGCAAACATGCACTTGAATTCTGAAATGTAATTATGCCTCATATATTGCCTAGGAAAAAAAAAAAAAAAAGGGTAAACCAACCAGTACTTATTCCACAAAAAATGTTTGGAATGAAGTGCAAAACCAAAACCATCCTAGCGTCAATTGACAAACATATCTTGGGCTGACCCTGTAATGACAGAGAGATAGAGCAGGGTAAATGTCTTGCTCATTCCAGACATAGAAGCCAGGCCAGACTGGAACACATGAGGTCTCATCTCAGAAGATATTGCTTTGCCAGCAGAGAGTTGCCTGTGTCAAATGGACTAAAGCATTTCACTGACTTCACATAGACCAAACTGCTGTGATTGAAAACCCTGTGTGCATACAACATGCAAATACTCTACAGAAAATAGTCACAGTGACTTTTACTGATGCCAGTGTGAAAGGCAATGACACTTTGCCAATATCAGAATAAAATGAAGTAGCTGTCAAAGAAGTGACTGAAGGCCTAAGGTTTGACATGTCACAGCTCATGTCAGTAGCACAGCTATATGTGAAGGGCCAAACCAAAGACCATTGTCTTAACTCAGTAGTCTTATACTGAACTTTGAGGTTGTTTTCTTTATTTCACTAGCTCGTAGCAGGACAGTGATCTGCATGGTTACACTAGCAATCTTGGCATGGAGTTTTAGCACAGATAGGTAGACAGAGCTTGTAGCAGTGAATAGTCAAGTATTCTGCAAGTGCAGAGCTGTATGTGACAGTTCAAAAGGCTCAGATATATACACAAATCTTTTAAAGCCTTAAGAATATGAGCAACCTTTGTCCAGGCCACTCTGGTTTGTCAGATAATTGACAGACAAGTTAGTAAGCTCAATGAAAAAAACATTTTGTAATGAGTAGTTCAACCAGCTGACTCAAAGGTCTTTCAAACTTGCTCTGTTGTGCTTGCTGGCCTGTAAACAACTTCCTCAAAGGAGCCCAGATTTCAACTGGAAACAGCTCTCCAACTCTAAACAAACATTCTGGTCAAGCACTTAAATATTATTGCTAGGAGTAGAACAGACTGCAAGTATTAGAGCATTACTGTCCCACTATTACTTTTCATTCTATCTGTTCCCAAAGAATACAAAGATCTGAAAATTTAACAAAAGCATGCTCCTTACTTATGCATATACTGGTATTTTCAACCTGAAGTAAGTTGAATGGTTTTGTTCAAATTCTGATTAGCGCTCTGTTAATTTCAGCTGTTCTACCCATTCCTTCTTATGAATATATGTATTTTAATACCTATCTAGAAAAATGTGAATTTTCTTGATGAATCATTTGGTTTTACAACCAAACACTTGGCACATCTCACTACAGAAATCTAAGCACTCTAAATCATTTGGATGAGACCTCCTAGACCCCAGGAAGACAGATCAACACCATGCTGACCTGCCGCCTGTCACTTAAGTGTTTTGCTAGAAAATCACCGTGCAGTCAGCTGCTACAAAGCAAGAAACTGTACAGTTATTTCCAAGTCAGTGGATTTATGCTTATCTACTTACATAAAAGAGAGAAATCCAGATAGAGGTGGAGAGGTCAGTGTACAGCAACCTTTGCACCAGCATATACAGAGGACTTAAAAGTTCAAAGTAATTCAGAGAGCCCATTTGCAATACATCTTTATGCCTTTTAGGAATTCAGATGTTTGCCTACTTACGTTTTTCAGCCTTTTAATGTCAAAGTTTTGGGGTTTTGTTGGGGTTTTGTTTGGTTGGTTGGTCTTGGTTTTGTTGTTTTTGTTTTTTTTTTTTTTAAAGGGTATTTGATAACTGCTTTTCAGAAATTTGGCCCTCAAGTCAAAATTGAATTCCAGTTCAAACAGTAGATTAAACTGTACATCTGCTCAATTTTAATAAAGAATTTTTCCTTTAAGGCAAAGCCATTACTGCAAAATGTTTTGTGTGAACATTATTGAGGTATCACTAAGAAGTGGTGATACAGCTTTTAACATCCAGCTGTTGCATTACAGGTAGGCTTTTAGGAACCTGCCTGCAGATAAAGTTGAGACACACTTTAAGGAACATTCTTCAAAAACTTTCCCCAGTAGCTTAATTCTGCTTACAGAAGTCTAAGGTCATTTTTAAACACTGTTTTTGTCACAGGAAAAAGCAGAATTTTCAGTACATTAGAATGTCCCCAGACTTTAAGCCATAACAACTAAATTCCTTGTTTAATACACACACATTCCAAATCCTTGTTTTTAACCAAGTCTCAAGTGAGTTTTATTCTCACTTTTAAACTATTACTTTGGGGCCTGAGCTGTAACATTCCTAAAATCAGCCATCAGCTTCTGTTTTCAGCACTGGAAAGCTCTGTGCAGGACAGAAAAGCGAAGTAGGAACCAAAAGGTGATTTTACACGTTTGGAGATCCAACAGACTTCTAATAGCAAGTTCCAAGTGCCTTTATTTGATAACCATTACTGTGGAATTAACTAGCTAGTTCTGTATATTGAAGGCTACGAAAACTCTTGAAAAATCCCATCCACTGGTCAGGACTTGACTGTTTTGAAAGACTAAGTCTTATCAAGACAGAGGACTCGTTCTCCAAATCAGCTGTCCCTTTACATGAGTAACATAGTATATCTTCCCATTTGCACCTCCTCTGCTTCCTTCCTTCCTTCCCAGGAATTAAAAAAGACACTAGTACATTATTAGATATATAAATTGTTTATCTCTGTTGTTCTTATTTCAACATTTTTTGACTTTGGAGAAGAAACCCACTGCTTTCCAGAAGGTCCAGAGGCCTCACAGAGACTCAGGGTCACACATACAGCTCTGCTGCACTCAGCTGCCCCGCACATCTTAGCTCACTAGATCTATCAAGATAAACCACACAAGTTAAGTGAATCCCATGCAGGTGCCTCAAGGAGCAGTTCCAAAGTCGAGAGGCTCCTCAAGCACACATGAACTTGGTGCTTGGACTTTCAGCTTCAAAAGGCTGAAGCTGCTACCACATTTTTCACCTGTTGTTTTTGCACAGACTAGTGAAGATACACATGCTAGAAGTCTCCTTTGCACCAGGACAGTTCCTTTCTAAATGCATTTGTACTAAATGACTGGTACAGGGAACCTTTCTGGGAAACAAGTCATTAGTAGTCTCAAGTGTGGAAGCAGCCTAGGTGCCCAAGTCATGTCCAGCACTAAAGATGACACAGCATTAAACATTCTAACAGCATTAAACTTTGAGGGACATAAGTGAGTCACTAAGGAAACATACCAATTCTTAAGACAGTAATATTATGGAGACAAATGCAGTCTCACAAGTATAAACAGATAATGCCTTATGTGAGCCACCCTGAAAACAGATTAAAGCATACTTATTAGATTACTTAGGAAGAGAAAGTGCTTAAAAGCATGCTTTTCTCAATAAAGTACAAGCACACAAGTGGAGGGATTTTGGACCAGATGACCTCACTGCGCTTCCTTCCAACCTTACCCATTCTGTGATTCTGTGGCTAAAAAGGTGAATTCTCTGCCATGTATCATGCAACTTTATTCCCAAATCAGAAATTTTCAAACTTATACTCAAATTAGAATCAAATGAAACTCAAGGCTTGGGGCAGAAGTGAAAGTATTCATTGTTTCATATGCAAAAGTACCTGCTCTTTACTTGGAACTATTACTATTTTTTTTTTTTAAGATGGAAAATTAATACTTTTGAAGTTGCAGAACATGAAAAATGTTTATCTAAAAGACAGTGGTTTTCTTTAAAAAGTTAAGCAACCAAAAGCTTAGACATTGTAGTTAAAATAATTAATTCTGACAAAAGATGCTGACTGCTGTACCTGAATATTAATAAAGTGATTAATTTTTATTCTCTTCCCCCAAACCACAGATTAATTATGATGAGCAGAGGCTACTGTGAGAAGCTGGGAATCCTGCCAGCTCTGTTTCATTTGCATCAATCGAAAGGTTAAGCACAGCCTAAGCTTCAAAGCCAACAAAGAGGCATTGCAATTTTGCACTACTGCAGACATGAGATAACCAGGATGCCATAAAAATTGCATCCCTCTAAAGCAGCTGGTTACACACAGAATCACATCACAAACTTTTTCCAGAGCTATGCATTGCTATGTATTGCCATCTGAAACTACCACATGGCCAGGCAGTCCAGTGCAGACACAACTCATAGATCTCACATATGAATATTCTCAGCATCTCTATTTTGGTATATCCCCAGTCTGCAGTTAATGTGAGGAAGAGACGGCTGCATGGTGGCCTTTTACTCAGATTAATTTCCTCTATCACCAGGTCTTGATTTCAAGTTTTCTGTTTTGAAAACTTTTTCTTCTCCATCATTGTCACATATTAAATCCATACAGTTTCACCATATTACTATGATCTGCTTAGATCATAGATGAGAACCCCATACATAACAGCTCCCATAAAACTCCACTGTCATCAGTAAATGAACAGAAGACCACACCATGGAATTCACATTAAAATATATAGCACATTAAGTTAAGGTTTCTCAGCACAAACAAGAAATCTAAGTTATCATGATCCTTTGTTTCTCAAGAATAATTTTTATTCTCAGTTCAGTAATATAATATTTTGTTTGGTTAACACTTATGTTGGCAAAAAGAAAACATTTTCTGAGACACTTTGATAAAATAATTCCATCATAAAATGCTGATGGATACACCTGCTTCCTACCCTTCTATTTGAGCTCACGAAGACACTGTGGAGGGAACACAGTTGTGTAACTAAACTGTTCTAAATGAGCCTTTTTTCTACATACACAAAAATTTATAAACAATGGTGTTAGCCCATCCCAGATTTAATGGGTTCCTTGGGACCATATAATTCAGAAAAATGAAAAATTCAAATAAGAAAGTTGTTGGGTTTTTTTTCAATGTATTTGACACCTCTCTTGGGAAGTGAACAAAGACACACTGTCAAAAGCAGAAACTTGCACAAAATGTTACCATTTGTTCCCCATGAATGCTGAGGTATACTTATTCAAGGAAAGGAATTCCACTGCTCTCCTGAGATTTTCTCTCTTATGTTGAATTTTGTGCCAAGTTCACTCAGCTAAAGTTTGGATTGTGTTAGTGTGCCAGATACAAGTTCCTCTAAGTCAGCTCTGTTATTCACTCAAAAATTACAAGCAAAATATATGTTAAATTCAAACTTACAGGAATTAAGACATGACCATTAATAGACCATCACTGGCCCTTACCTTGAATGGTTCAAGCACTGCTTTTAATTGAAAATAATTGGTACATATTTTTGTCTATTATGCAGCCTATTGATGTGTAATTTCTCCTCCAGCTATATTTTTGAACATGTTAAGGGATCACATATTTCTAAATTGCTCAAAGAGTAATTGCACCATGGCCTCTGAGGTGTCTTAATGTCCTTCAGAAGCTTCAGCTTTTTAAGAAGTAATTCTCAGGTGAAAAAACTCTTTTTATATGAAAACCATCAATGTAAGACAAGTAAGATATTTTCTATGAAATCTAGACATCCATCTCAGCTTTTCTCTTTTTATCCAAAAATAAGATGGAAAACTTCTCACTAAAACTTAAATTAATTGGAAAGCCTCCAAACAGCTTCTGTGTAAGAGTGTTGAGCTGGTTTATTTGGGGCTTTTCTCTATGAAAAGATAACTATTGCTTCACATTAAATACAACACTTATTTGAAATATGAAATTGAGTTTTCAAACTATTGTTTGAAATAAACTGATTGCAGGGCTACAGCAAAGCCTGCAAAATGAGCTGTGCAGAACTAGGGCATGCAGTATGTAAGCACACAGTAATTGTGGTAAGCCAAAGCATTGCAGCATAAGTGATCAGATGGACTGGGTATATATAGGGTGCCATCTAATGCCAGCCAACTGCTTAGAAAACCTCAGCACAGAGCAAAACATTTTCTGCTCTTCCAAGACTTTCTTCATTTTATTGCAATAAAGAATAAAAACAGAAAGTAGAGGACAAACTTGCTTTTGTTTGGGTTAAACTCAGTTAGTACTTCATAATCAAAGGAAAAATGTTTCAAGCTGTACAATCAAAACCTGAAGAAACTATAAGACATAAATACTTTTAAAAGAACTTTTACAGAATTCTACGATCAATTAAAGCCTACTGATAAGTATGCTGGCTGTCCCAAGAAATAGGCACATCACCAAGAAAAATAATGCATTGTGTTTAATAACATCAACCTGTTTTATCTAGAAGAGGTGAAACCAAAAATCAATGAGACATGAATGAATGTGGGGAAAGTTTATTTTTAAACTCTGACTTGACACTGAATATACTTTGCAATACACATTTTTTGGTTACCTTATTAAATGCAGAACATTCAAACAGGTAAATCCAAGACAGAACAATCACCATTTTTGCTTTAACACATTTAATGCCTTCATTACAGCAAAATTAGAACAAAGTACTAGATAAATTATTAAACCCCATGTATACCAAAGCAGCATACAAAATCACAGATACTATTCTGAAGTTTGTAAAAGCAGCACAGTAATGCCTTTGGAGCTTGATCTTTGTACTCATATACAGAATGCACCAGTACTACCAGGAAGCCGAAGCTGGCTTTCTTTGAACACTAATTAGAAACTCAGAAATGTAAGTCATCAGGGCAGGAAGAAAGACAAGTCCTTAAGAAAAGTATGACTTACCAGACAGACGAGTTTAGCTGTGTCTCAAATGCAGCAGAAGTGAGAAATTTCTGTATATGCAGACCTTGTCTATTTAGCCCTTTATGAAGGTTTCTCTCAAGAAATTAATTTAACTCACACGCAAGAGTCTGCAAAAGAAAAAGAGAAGGAGTCTAAGCTGCTGGCTTTTTTTTTTTTTTTTCATAAGAGCATTCGAGCTATTTTCAGCAGTAATGGGCTTGCCTACTATCGAAATGAAAATGTAATACAGAACAAGCAGCCTCCCATCCAAGCTAAAAAAATCAGGAAATCCATAGCAAAAAAACTTTGTTCATTGTCCAATTTTTTATTTAAAGAAACAGAAGGAGCAGGGAGCAGCCACTGTTGATGAAAAAAACCAAACCCAACTGCTGTTAAAAGGAAATCAGAGACTTTGAAGATTGTAACTTTTAGCTCAGACAATGAACTACCATGGATGTTTTCTAAATGTGAAGAACACCTTTTGAGTTAGCTTATCTCTGAAAATGTTTTGCCTTCTCTACACAAGGTTTCATCTGAGATGGGAGTAATTCTATTTGCAGTAAAGTCCATCATATCTGACTGGTATACACATCCAAGGACAGGACAAATCAGTATACCAAGACTGAAGCCCGTAGTTTGTTTCTAGTCTACATCTCAAGTTTCCAGTTTCAGCAACAGTACTATTCTGGAAGCCTAGTGACCTGAAGCTGCTGGAATTCCATTTTTTTTGACCAGGGCCATTCATGGCCCTGACATGATATCACTGACATGATAAATATCTTCCTGTCCTCCTCTGTCACATTGCCAACCAACCAACTTACCCTCCCATAATGCAAAAATACTGGGAAACAGAAAGTATAAATACAAATTAATGACTCTAAGAAAAGACCCAAAACATCTTCACAGGTACATAAAAGCTAATTACTTTGAAGTTTAAGAAAACACAGATGCACTGAGTCAGTGAAAAATTATCACTGTTTAATTTTTTGCAGCCTCTTCTGGTAGAGGAGAAAGCTTCCATCATATCTCTCTCTGTAACTTTCCTCTGTATATCTCAGCAATTCTTGGTTTTGCTTCCTCAGAAAGAGCTCTCAAAGACCATCACACTGTTAGGTACTGCCACTGAAAAATTTTGTTACTTTTGTTCAAGGAAAAGTTATGAGATTTAAAGTTACTCTCACAGCTCAAAACCTAAAACAGGCTGGTGTGGCAAGTTTGCAAAATGTTCCAATATCTGCTACATTTCACATCTACTTAAGCACATTCATTTGATAACATTTTAGAACACCTTAATTTCTGATTTATTCATGAACAGTAGCTGTTTGGAAGTTATATGGAAACATGAAACAGGATACTAGACACAAGCTAAACTGTTAAATGAGTAAAGCAATGCTCATTGTTATAAACAAACAGGAAAAGCCCATTTTCTCCTGAAGACTTGCATAAAAATCATTAGCTATAGAACACTTAAAACAATAATGAAAAAGCTACTAAATGTAAAAATATAGCACAAATTCCTTCTGTGTTAGCTCAAAAGCATCCTTTCCATTTGATCTCAGCTTTTTTTAGTGTTACAGCAGTTAAAAGAAGCTATAACAAAGTCCACAAACTCTAAATACCTACCTGTTAAATTAATCATTATTGCTACTTCATTCCTGATGTCTAGTTTACAACCATCATTTTACCACAAAACTAATCCAGCAAAGATAAAAAGCTCAGTTTATATTTGAGATTCATGAACAAAGACATTCAAGGATTCCAATAGCTTAAATTTCAGATAATGTGTGTGTTATAGCCAGCTTGAGAGCTGTAATGGTCAAGTGGAATATGCAGTATAGTTTGTAAATGAATACAAGACCTGCATCTACCAGACCACTAGTGTCAGACTCTACATTACCTTGCCATCCATAATGCTTTCATCTGGTGGTCACAAGCTGAATCAATAAATATCCACATGCTGAATACTAATACTACACAAGCACAAAACTAGAAGTATGTGTTAAAGTCATTATCAGCAGTACCAATTTACTACTGACACAATTTCATACACAGCACTTTGCTGCTCAGCATTTCTTTTCAGAGGCATTTTCTCAGAAGAGAGATTTACCATTAGCTGAGTCACCACCAGCACTTAACCCATTTCAGTACCTTGTTTCTTCACACACTCTCTGCAACTGTATTTGTGTAAAAAAATGTCAGTCTACCCATTAGTATTTATAGGATTTACTAAACATGACATAAGCACTGTTTCGATAAATACGGAGGTGCTTTAGCTATTGCATACAAATCAGATCATCTTTATCCACAGGAAACATGAGATGTCAGAAAGATCACATATATCATCTAGGTCTCAAAGATAAATGTATATGTGTGTTTATTAGTAAAACAGACAAATATGTCACTACTACCAAGACTGTCACCTTATGCTTTTAAGAGACTGACAATAATCTCTTTCATTTTATGGCTATCAGCAATATTAAAATTAAGAATATAATTTCTTTAGTGACCCACTCCAGTGTGATTTGATCAATTTTTAGTACTAAAGAATTCAAACAAGACCAAGAAGTGTACAGTTCACACTGCTGATGGAGGTACTTGGTGCATGTCTCCAGGAGATCTGTGGCCAGATACTATGGAGATTTTCATAAAACAGAGAAAAGAATCTTGATAGGTAGGAGATCCAGAAGATTGTTTAAAATACTGAGATACAACATTTGCATACCTGCTTTGCTGCACAGATTCACATAAAGGAAATCTTGATTTTTCTCAGCCTAGCCTTTCAAACACAGTTGAGACACTGAAGCTTCATATGGAATGGCTGAAGCAGAACACTCCTTTTGAGAAGTGTCCCTGTACATTTCAAGATATGCAGGTGAACACTGCAGATCCAGGTGCAATGACTCCTTTTCCTTGTATTAGTCTAGACATTATTCTATTAATATCCTTTAAGATTAGTGCAATACCTTCAAGTAGTATGATAGTGTGTCTAAATGAACTGCATGTTACCTGCCTCAGGAAGAAACAAGGAGTATGGATATGATTTCTTTCATTTGTTATTTTTTTTCCCCAATAAAATTTGAATTTCATTTGAACTATGACCGGCAACATTAAATTAATTTAATGTTAGAGAATGGAAGCAAAATGGATGTACTCTGTTTTCGAAGTCTCCCTTGAGAGTGTTCATTCATAGAACTGATCATCTCAATCTCTGAAACGAGTATGCTTTAGAGTGCAGGAAAAAAAGATATCTACAGAAGGAAGGATATGGATCACATACTTTGTCCTGGTCTTCATCTAGCCTCAAAAGTGCTTTAGACATATAGGAACTTGAAGGATCTTACAAATAAGACTTTTTTTTTCAATGTCATGTGTGTTTTCAGTAGCCTCCACTGCTGAAAAGCAATGGAGCTATGAAGAATGGTGGCCATGCTCCTGGACAGGATGGAATACCTTGCTACACATAGGTCATATACAACATTATTTGTGGTTACTCCTGTACAATGTGATGTAAGTAAAAATGCAAAAACATGTATTAACTAAACTTAGATGCCTATACTCAAACAAAGCATCAAAGCAGCCTTCTGAATTTGTCACAGAAGTGTTCTACAGATAACTCTTGCATTTGAAAGACATGGATCAAGACAGCAAGTACAAAGAATTGCACTCTCACGTTATTAACATGAACTGGTCTGCAAAATGGCATATGTTTGATAAAGAGTTGACTCTGTTGTTGTTCTGCAGAACAGCAGACCTGCATTCTCTTTAAAAGACAACAAATGTCTTTAGCTATATTGAGTTTTCATTTTTGACTTTAGATTTATGTTAGACTGAAACTCCTAGCCATTTTTTGGTAAGACATTTTACAGTTACAATAAGCAGCTATGTTATAATTTTTAATATGTTTAATAACACCATTATATCACATAGAATCCACTAAAAATTATTATTATACCTTTAAATCAGCACCAAATAGCTGCATTAAAACATAAGGATACTCTTAGCTTTGAAGTGAAATCACAGGTATTTAAACCCCTCCAACTATTGAAAGCATATTATCTAAATATTTAAAGCCTCTTAGTCACCTGTTAGAAACAATTCCAATACTATAGCCAATTCCATATAACTGGGTGCAAACCATGTAGCTGCTCTCATAATGATGTGAAAAATGACTACAGTCAGTGCAGCTATCATTCTGAAACTGGACCAACAGGATAATATGCCTGCCTATTTTGCTAGTAAAACCAACTTCCTCTGTTCCAAGAGCAAACAGTTAAAATGAACAGGAAAATAAATATGAGAAGGCCTTTTCAGGAAATGGGGAACAGAAGCTTATTGTTAATCTCACTCTTAATATACCTTGCTAGGCCATTGTTTCAAGAAGTTGGTACAAAGTTATTTGTCCTTCAGGTCTGTTTTCTGCTAGACTGTGTTTAACTCTTGTGTAAGACTGTGGATGTTTTTTGGGAGGGTGCTGAGGGCATTATGGAGTGGGGTTTTCCTAAAGGCCTAAACCTCAGAAATGTAAACAAGCTAGGACTCTCAATCTGTGATTTACTAATGCAAGCAACAGGGTCTTTTGAGCCCAAATGAAAAGGGGCAATTTTTAAAATACACATTTTATATATATATATATATACTAAAATTTCTAAGCATCTCTATGTGTTTTAACAGTTAGCTAAAATTTTCCTCCTGAACCAAGCAAGCAATGCCTTGCCTTGATAAAATGACTTTGGTGACAGCTGTCCTGTACAACCTTGTGTTTTATCAATCTTAAATCTGAGGCACAAGTATCCAAAAGATGTTCTCAGGTTTTTTCCACTCTTCCTCAAAACCATGGACAATGATGTTACACCACCACGTTATTTTTAAAAACACTCGACTGATGGACATTAGGACATCTGCCACGGATATGGAAAACCTGGATTAAACTTCCAGAAGGATTTAGTCACATCTCCCACTTCCGTGACACAATACCAAGCATCATGCTATTGTCTGGTTTTTTGAGGACACTGGCCCTCTTTCATAGAGTAATCACATACTTCATGTGCCTCACAGAGCAAGAACTGGACTCTCTCTCATAAGCTTAAGAAAGAAAAAACTTACCTAGGAGAAAGGAAAGTTTGAGCAACTGCCTTCAGTTACTCTGAAATATTTACACCCAAGCAAAATAGTCTGAAACATTAACACCTTCCCAGAGTTATGGATAGCTGTGCTCACTTCCCAAGGGAGAACTGCCATCAGCAGACTCTGGGGCCATGATCTTGTGTGCATCTGCCACTCTCAAGCTGCTGGTCCATGTAAGGAAAAAGAAATCCACAGAAGTAACACAAGTCCCAAATCCTTCCTTCCGCTTGACAAAGATTTACGTTACAGAGCACACCAGGCCTAACACCATTCTGCTTTTTCCTAAAGCACCAGATTATGGCCAGGCCAGCTTTACACCTCCGCACTCTCTATTGAGCTTCTATTCCAATTACCATGACTAAATCCACAAAGGAATTTAGGCTTCTCAATGATTAACACAATGGTTTTCTGCCAATTTGCTAAGCTGCCAGGCTAGTAATGAAAAAACAAGGGACCTATATGAAAAACAGTCCTTAGCTTTACCAATTAAGTAATTTTAGTGTTTTCTGCTATTCATAGCAGAGAAGGTAGGAAACAGCCGAGCTACTGCAACAGAAGCTTTCAGGCACTGAACCCTAGGGTGAGCACTTGTCGCCTCACATGAGTACAAAATCTCTCACTACAAGTCAAATATCAGCGTAGAGAACCATCTTTCCATCAGTGTTTCTTTAATCAGTCTATTCATTTCACTACTATGATCTACTATGAACCGAAAACATAATCTCATGAGGTAACTCTTCAGCATTTTAGAATACAAAGTAATACTACCAGAGTCTATTATTTTTCTGATATATCTTTTTTTTTTCCCCCATTAGTCTGATTTCAAAGGCAATATCTGCTTTTCAGCAACCCAACAATTTCATTTATGTTTCCTACCTCTGATGGCAACATGATAGTGACATAATAGAAACAGCTGAGGTCAGACAAAGCTCACCAAGACACAACTGCTTTGGCAAACTCTTTCTTTGCTGCTCACAGTTTCACATAATCATGACAATTATCAGTCCTTCAGGCTGCAAGAAAGGTAGTTATTTCAAGAGCTCAGGTACATGACACCAGCAGCCTGAACCTACTTGCAGCTACACTGCCTCCACCTTTGTCCACCTTCATGCTGCTAATCAGCAAGAAAAGCTGCTGCCAAAATGCCTGAGCCCACCAAGCCTGCTCCTCCTGCTCCCTACAAAAATCTCCTTTCTGCAGTACAATGCAGCACACTCAACAGGAAGCTCCTAAACCAGAAAACTGACCCCTTCCTGTTCAAATCTCTTTGTTCCTGAAGATCATAATTTCCCCAAAGATTTGACAAGTCCTCACACTAGTAGCTTGGAGGGAAAGGAACTCCAGGAAAGGTTTCCAGGAAGTTTTACAGCTCCCAAAGGCAAAGTCAAAGCACGATACCAACTCCCACCAGAGGATACTCTGTACCCCGTTTAGTCCTAGCCCGCCAGGAGAATGGCTCAGGAAATCAGTGCTGAGCTTCTGTTTGTTTTGTCTTCTTGTTAACAGAGGCACATTATGATGTACTCATCTATCGTGTATTGCTTCAGCTAAGTGAAAACGAGAGCTCTTTCACAATTTCTGTTTGCTGTTTGTGTTCTTTACAGGACTAAGTGCAGAACAGGCTGTTAGTTTGAAACATTTGTTTGAACTGTATTCATGCTTTTCCTAGCTGAGGAAAGACAATTTGATGTTACAGCTGTGCTGCCAGTTAATTGCTCTGTGTTCAATTATGTGTAGGTCAAAACTGATTTTTCAGCTAACAGAATTTGACCCTCATTGAAGTGGCAAATAAGAGACATGAAGAACATAGTCACCATGGGTGACATTACTTTAAGGATTTTTAGAAATTTCCTAATTCTTCTCCACCAGTAAGCTTCCACTGCTGACCTGTGAACATCAGTAATAAAGAATTCCAAACTGCAGCCATATTTTCCATCACAAACTTTCTCCCTGAATGGAAAAAATTCTTCCAAAGAAAAAATTCTTCTTCAAGGAAGGGCGTCTACAGACACAATTCTAAAGCAAGGCTTCCTTGCTATCTTTGTTTTTAGTAGCCAGTATAACTACACATTTTATGAGATGCAGTGAATATACCTTAGGAAAATTAGGCCATTAAAGAGACCCCAATTCGTGTGACAAAGGCCAGTGCCACCCAGAAAGGTGGAGAGAAAAGATCCTTAAAAATATTCTTAAACAGCAAAACACTGAAGGCTGGAACAATATGACTATACATATTTTGCACTTTGGGTAGAGGAAGGAGCACCTGTGTCATAACATAAATCTAAGGTGGCTGAAGTTGCACAAAAGAAGGCTGGGAAAGGAGTTCTGAAGATAGGTGAGAACTGGAAGTCAAAGGTAACAATCTGAAGTAGAGATCCTATTTTGTATCCATAAAGTTTTACACCTATTAGGTAGTTTCCTCTCTTTGAAAAATAAACACATGGAAAGGTGGATTTCTCTTCCTAGAAATTGTTTACTTCCTCAGAACTCTAACATCCTCTGTTTTTCAAATTCCTCTGCCTATTAGTAATAACAGCTCAAAAGACCCTACTTTCCCCTCAAGGCTGTTTACTGTTCATCAGCTTGATGAAATGACTGTTCAAAACACAATTCTAATTTTAACCCTTAGACAATGAACACTACAAGCAACAATAGAGTTGTGCACATTTGCACTTAAAAAACCTGAAGGTTGAAGTCAGTGACTTGTGGTATCCTCTGCTTCTAAAGTGGCTTGAAAATTTCAACTAAATGAAAAAACAAAATTGAGAGGTTGAAAGGTAAATTTTCTCTACAAAATTTATAGAGAATAGCTAATCACATAGTTTTCTATCTTATTTCTCAAAAGAGAGGGTAGAGATAAAAAAGTTGTCAAATTACAGCCTTGTATATAAAGACATCAAAAGTAGATAGCAGGCGTATCTCAGCAGAAATTTAATTATTACAAATTTAGTGCCCAAAAACACATTAAACTGCTTGTGTTCTGTTTGCCCTGCCTTCTGCTTTGAACCCATTGACTTAAAATTTAAGCTCAGGCACATTTGATTCCAGCAGCAATTAACCAAATTGCTCATAAGGAGCACATTGGAAAAGCATTTGATGTTATTTTTGTCAGCCTTTACATTCTGATCAGCAGGGTGAAAAAAAATTACATATGACTGACAGTTATCTGAAGACTAGAGTTTGAAACCAGAGGGCAACAACAGAGGGGGGAAATAGTCACTAATAGTTTTACATAGTGTCTGCACAGCTTTTGGTTATTTATAACAAAATCAGCTTATGATAGATGGGTGGCATGAACTAGAAACACATGAGTTAAGATCAAAGTCTAAACTGTCCAGAAGTTGAGTAGTTCAAATCATTTTAATAGTACTTTCAAAAAGAGAAGTAGCACTGAAATATAAAAAAATCAAACCTCTATGCTAACTTTTATGTGACTCACACCTAAAGAAGTCAACACACAAAACCTTTTTATGATGCAGCATTGAAACACTGCTGCCTTTGAAATGACAACACAAAGACATCTCTATTTCCTGATTCCTCCTCCTCATGCAGCTAGTGACCGCTTAGCCTGATTTTGATGGTGGCATTTCAAACTCACAGGTGTGTCTGATATAAACAGCACAGAAAGTTTAAGATGAAAAAACATCACAATTGTACTGACCTCAGTTTGAAAATCTGGTTAGCATTTGCAGGATCCCATGCTGAAATCCACAGCACAATTTGAATATAACTTCTGATGTCCATCAAGTTTTAAGAAGCAGGACTATTACTCCAACAGAACATCTCCAAAATATGGTAAAATTTGTGTACATAAACATGTGAAGCTATTTCCAGTAATAAATACACTGTAAATAAGGTTAGCAGATTCCTTCAAGATGGTGTCAACCCTTTCAGCCCAGATCTTACTAATGACAGTAAGACTTAAATGCTGATGTAAGTAATGACAATCAGAAAATTGTTATATCAAGAGACACAAATAAACACAAGTGCAACACTTTTTTTTTTTCATCTTTTAGATAAATCTTTCCAGTGTTCTTCAAAAGAAATTTACAGGCACTTTGGGCTGAACTTAAAGCTAGATAGCAAAAAGCTGGATGCTAAAGCCTTTTCAATGGTATTTTAAAAGCACATATTTACTGTAGCTAATTTTAATTAATTCAGGGAGGATTCCTACCATTGCATTCAAAGATAGAAAACATTAATAAGAGCTTTCAAAAATACCAAAGTCTATAATAATATCATTTGTAAGTGTCATTTTGCTAAATTCCTCTTTGCCCTCTTCCAACAAACCCTTAAATGAATTCTAAGTTCCTTGTTTAGAATGTGTCTTGGTAAAGAAAACACCCAGGTTTGAGGTAAGTCACAGAAGAACAACTGCCTTGAAGGCATGCCCTTGCTTTTAAAAATATTATTCAGACAGGATTCTTACAAGGCCAAACTTGAATCATCATTTCAGCACTTAACAGTGTAAGATACTAATTTAGGATTATGAGAAACAAGAAGTTAGATCTCACAGTTTTGCAGACGTAAGGGTAAAAATTCTACAACTGTTTATTGTATCCACCAAAAAAGGGTAGAGGCCTCAGAGTACAGCTCCAAACCCATCCTTAAAAAAGTTCATTAAAAAAATTATCTGCTTCTGGGCAAAGTAAAGCTAAAAATCCTTTTAGCTCTTTAAGAAAATGCTTAGTAAAAACTATCCACATGTCATCACTAGAGAAAACCAGTCCAGAATTCAAAAGAAGTGGTTTCTTTTATGAAGATTTAAATTACATATATTATTAGCTTGTTTTGATAATTTTAGGTATTGAATGTGAAATTTTCACAGCATTATCTGCAATTAGTTAAGAAAAAACCCCACATTTTTAATGACTATAAAGAGAAGCTGTTCCTGAACATACTGGAAGATAAAGTCCATAGAACTCTAAATACAATATATACAATACTGAAGATGACAGTAGAATTACATAGATCTGACAGGACTACTCACAAGAAAGCTTGAAATATAATTATTCTTTCAAGTCATGTTTGAACTCAAGCCACCTCCAAGCTCCAGCTCAGCTCATAATTTTAAAACCAAGTAATACACTGAGAAATTAACATTTTCCATAAAGACATTTGCAGCCCTAACATACTTGTGAATAAAGCAAAACACATGAATTATCCCATCAACATTCTAACAGACTTTGTCCCAGTTAAAAAAATTTGGTGCAAAACCAAGGGACAGAAACTAAAGCTCCTTACCACCTGATCTCACCCTCAAAACTGCATTATTCCATTGCTGGTGCAGGACAGCTAGAGAATCCCATTTCCATAATGGGTAATCACATTGAAAATGTAGACTTCTAATGCTTCATCTAAAGTGCTTGTGAAGGGACAGGACTCATCCATTAGGGTCTCCCAAGAATAAAATAAAATATAAAAAATAAAACCACAGAAGGAGATAAATTTGTTTTCAAATCTGAAAATTTCAATTGGAATTACTATGTGTACATATGAAGACTAAAAATCAATTTAAAAAATTAAATCTCTTCCTTGCCCTGGCCCATTGTTTAAAGGCTGGAGATTTGACTAGAATGCAAACATGACTTTTTGGTTTTTTTTAAAAATAAACCCCAAAAAAACTCCCTTGAATTCTCAAGTATGTGAAATCCTCAAGGCACTGGCTCATGTTTCTTCACACCTGCTCCCCCTTCACTCTAAGCGTGTGTTGCAGCTTTTCCTGAGAGGACTGATTTCTCCACAGCACTTTTGAAACCTGATTTCTAATTTTGTTTTGTTCCCCCCATGAGGAATGCTGTTGTTCAGGCCTCTTGTCAACACACAATTTAACTACAGTATCTGAACCCAGGGTTTTAAGTAACACTTTCTGATCTATGCAAGATGCACCCCATGAGACCAGTGTAATTTTGTTTTCTTTGAAGCCACTGTAGCTGTCCCTGCCCCACAACAGAGGGCACATATAGATGGCTCGTTGTCTTGTCACTGCAGCAATTATAGCTATCTTTTCCCTTTCAAGCACTTTTGTAATTCTCTTCCTGTCTACTCTTGCAACTCCCAGAAGTCTCTTCACAGTATCTGCTCAAATTTTCCCACATATATCATAAGAACACTTCCCAAGTCCATCTACAAAGCTACTATTTGCTTCTTCCTCAGACACCCTTTATATTTTCAGTTCTGCTACAGGAAATCAAGAAACCACTGGTGCTATAGTCAAGCAGAGGTCAAAGCCAACTGTTAAAAAATCTGCTTTTCAGCTTACCTTTGCATCAAGACTGTTCCATCTTTCATGTTCAGCACCTATTGCAAAGAGAACTTGACCCTGCTGTACTTTCTGTAGCTATTACTGACATGTTTATTTTCATTTGTGGTTTTTATCTAAGCAGTGACTGATTTTAGAGAATTATGTTTAAGATACTTACACCACTAAATATAACACAAAACAAATTCACACCTGAATTAATTTAGCATACCATCTCTGCAATTATTACTGCCTTGCTCATAAGAGAAGTATTTCCTCAAGCTGGAAGGGATCCTCCTACTGCTTTGTATGTATTAATTACAACAGTTGCTGCCTTTCAAACAATTTTTGTAGAGTTTGCAGTCCTGACAGTTAAAAGTGTGTCCTGAATTTGGCCTTTGCTCAGGACCATAAATCAGTCGTCGGTGAATCAAATACTAATGGCAAAAACATGCGAATGTGTAAATCTACAGCTATGCAAATACGGAATTAAAAACCTCTCTCTTGTACTTGTTTAAAAGTAGAATGATAATCTGCAAGGCTCAGATTACATGATCCGTATCTGTAAAGTGACCCTTATAGAAGAGGTCTCTTAAAAGACTTGAATTTGCCTGATTATCTGCGTGTATGTCAAAACAAAGCCTTTGGTTTGGTCTTTATTCTACTGTCAAACCTGTCACCCTTTCGTTTTGCTCTCATACAGTAGCACTTCATTTGATTAGCCTCTTTTATATTTTACTTATTCAAAGTGAACCATTTGATTGCATCAGTCACACTGAAATAATTATTTCCTTCAGAATCCTAACAAATACAGATTTCTCTAAAGAAAAACTGCAATTACCATGAATTTGATTATCTGGAGAATGTCACTGCTTAGAGTTCCCCGTTCATTAGAAATTCACTAGAAACTAAATTAAATTAAATTTGTGCTGGCAACTGCTGTCTTCTGTCAGGATTTGCTTATTAAAATGTGTAACTGCATAACTGGCTAGAAGGAGCAGTGTGATGTACCTGATCAATATACGAATTAAATGAAACATACCCAGTGTTTTTGCACTGGGACCCCTTTGGGTTGCTACTGCTTGCTTTTCTTTAAAATCTTTACTATTAGTGGGAAGAAAGAAAATACAAGGTTGATGCCTAAATCAGACAATAACTACGTAAGATTTCAACAAGTGCAAAGCACAAAATACATGAAAGTCAGTAGTGTGACCTGTATGTTCAAAAGGGAATTACTGATTGTATACTAGGCCAATCCCTAAAATTTAGTATTGTCTCAAAAGCTGAAACAGTTTGAAATTCAAAACACATATGATGTTTGCAAACAGCAGTTGAAATACCAACAAATCATTAACCCACTCCTTATGAAGGTCCATGATGGTTGCTTTATTGGAGAGAGCAAAACATCCTGTGCTGGAGATTTACTAAATAACCTTCATGAAATATAATTTTTTTTAATTCTCACCAATCAATAATTGCCTCATAGCAATTATTTACTCTTCCTTATTTATCATAGTCAAACGTACTAGAAAAGCTCTCATATCGATAGATAAGAGAATCTGAAGTTCTCAAATGAACACAAAAATCAGTGAGAAACAGGCATTTAGTACCTTACAAATATCATTTTGCACCTGCTTGATGCCAACATGTCAGATTACATTTATGTTTTTATAAATGTTTTATACATATTTATTTATGTTTAAAAAATGAAGATATTTTTTATTTTATAGTTGGGTCTAATTTCTAAAAATGAACATTAAAACAGCAGTTAAAGCACCCAATTTATCTAACCCATGCTTTGTTCTATTGCCTGAATCACTCCTTTTCACTTCAAGTAGTGAAAATACTGTTCATATGCACAGAGACCCCCTTGCAGTAACATGTAATTTCTAGTTCATGCATTTTTCAGACATCAGAAATGATCCAGATAACTGAATCTTGGATAGCCTCCCCCACCCCACCATTTGCTAAAACTAAACTCTGACAAAGTATTAGTTCTCAGCAAGTTAATCCCACTGAGAGATATCTGGCTTTATTAAACACTACAGCACTCAAGGTACACTGTGGTGATGAAGCTTTATGTTCAGGTTATGGTTAATTAGGAGTCCTCAGACAACATGGCATCATGCTGACAAGAACACTCCGTGGCTGTCCTGCTCTTGACATAGTCCCTACCCCCTCTAATCACAGACTACACCATCCAACCTAAGCCTCTTAGGAAGGGCTACAGTCACCTTTCAGCCTCGCTGCAGTTGAACTGGGATTTCACCTATTGATGCTGCTCAGGGAAAAAAAACCAAAACCAAAACCAAAATCAAAACCAAAAAACCAAACCAAACCAAAACAAAAAAAACCCCAAAAAACCCAACCAAATAAAAACCCACAAAACCAACAATACGTTAAGGAACCAGACATGTTGTTCTTAAACTGTTTGAAAAAACACAAAGACCCTTCCACCTATTTTGACCTTCACTCACAACTACTGATTTCTGATTTGCATAACTCATGATCCTACAACCAAACACAACCCTTAGAAATCAATGCATTTTACTATTTTTATAAACTTCAATGAATTTGATTTTCAGCTGTGAGAACTGCAGTTACTGATTCCATTTGGTTTCATCATGCATTCCTGCATATTCTTTTGGGTCCTGAAGAAGCAAAAAAATAAAGTTGCTGTGCTCGTGGAAAAATTTAAGCCACTGCTGATAAACTAAGGATAGCTTTAGGTACCCAACAAACAGTTCAGTTGTACATTGCTTTAATACCTGTACATAAAATGCTAGACAAGTACCCTTAAAAGAAGTAAAGCTTTCATTATTCTATCTTTCAGCATTATTTAACAGCTTTTTTATGAAAAGGCTAATGAAAAATTTTGGTGTATAGTTTGATCATAGTAATGATTGAGAGGAAGAATGTTTGCTTTCCCTTTTAGTGTGTTTTCCCACTATTCTTTGAGACTCAGGACCTTCAGCATCACCTCTTCAAAAGTGCACTATGTTACTCAGGTTACTTAAGAACACAGAACCACATCTGTGCTATTCAACCCCCTGATGGTGGTTGGTGAGGTTTTTCAGGGTGGATGAGTCAGAACACTATCTGTATTCAGTACAGAAAGACCCAAAAAAAAATCAATCTATTTAGGGAAAGAAGTTAGAAATAACAGAAGAATAGGGTCAGCCTTTGGAATTTCCTACTTCACAGCAGCATTAGCTATGATGTATCACTGTTATGGAACAATACATCTGAACAGAAAAATATATTACATGCTTCAAAAACACTGAAAGCGGGAGTAGATCTAAAATGCCGTCATCTAGCATGCCTTTACTCAAAGATACACGCTGCCCTTTTAAGTACTTTTCTCCCTTTTCCCTCCCATACATGAACTTTTCCATTACATCAGTGCCTTTGAAAGTCCTTCTAGTTTTTGTTTTAGCTTTTAAATGTTAAGAAGCTTCATAATTTCAGAAAGGTCAGCTTTTGTCAAAACAATTTCATGAAAAGATTCAAGACTATTTGAATAAAAATGAACATCTATGGCACAGTCTTCTCTCATATAGGAAGCTACACACTGCATACAACAAATTTGAAAGGAAATTCAGACTGGCAACAGTAACATGCTTAATCCAATAGGAAATAATGACATGAGAAAGGACTGGTATCAGAGCAGTAGGACACAACAACAAAGTATGCATTTGCACAGTTCTAGTTTACAAGCAGGTAGAAATTGACATTTTTTATTTCTATTTTTGGGCAGGCAGCCTCATCGGAGCAGAAATACCATTCCAAGGTCACATCTGATGGAGGCTGTGCACTCCAGACACAACCCCATAATTGATGTATTACATTCAATACCTGATCCTTCTGGTGCAGAAGTGACATTCAGCCATTTCACAGCGTAACATCATACAACGTACCCTAACTCGATAGCTGAGCATCTTCCCTGGGCACATCCCACCTGTATTGCTGCTCACTTGTTCATGTATGTGAGTACACTGAGAAGAGTCCACAGGCTAAGGATAGACAACACATTTCCACACTAGCTCTTATAAGGTTACTGTGCTCTACACACCCCATGATTGGTTGATGCTTATCACTGTTTGCTCAAACCTGATTATTTTAAACAAATGGCATACCAAATAAGCTGTTACACCACTTCATTTTACCTCCTTTGGTCATCCTGGTCTCTTACTTCTATTATTATTTGCACCTGCTACTATGACACTGCGTTTTTGGATTAATCTGCCTGCTTTTGCTTTGTTGGTATTCTGTTTAAGAGCTACACATGGACCCAGAGTCACCTTCTAAGGTCATCTGTCTAAAAAAATGTTTGAAGCGACTGTAATGTTAAAGCATGACAGCTGATGTTATTTACATCTCTGCTGGCCAAGAGAGAGCCTGACTTTGGATAACCTACAGGCTTTCCAATAATGCATAATCACCTCTCGATAAAAACCATGGCTCCACTGAAACCTGAAAAACTTCTAGACTTCAGCCAGAACTCTATGCTACCATTTCTAATACCAAACTTTCCAATTTGTCCTATGTCATATTATTGTCAAGGTCTTCTTGTAAACCTTCTGTTTACAAGAAGACCTTGTAAACAGACCTTCTAAATACACATCAATTCGTCATGAGAGGAAAAATGTCCCTCTCCATGCATGCCCATTTGATTTCTACATCAGTGACCCAATTCTAGGCCTTTAAAACTTACATGATGTGGAATTAGTTTGCACTGGATACGCTCATTACTTAGTTGCTGTTTCTTACCTCTAACTCATTTAAATTCTTCCTCCACATCAGATTCTATTGCAGTACCTCCATGACCACCACTTCCAGTCACCGATTTGATTTACAAATAGCTCTGATGGGATCAGATGTTGCCAAAGAGACAGTAAGGAAGCAGAGAGAAGCTGGGAATCGATATGAGAAAAATAACAAAAGGAGAAAAGCAGAATGGAAAGAGCACAGAATATTGGTTTAAATAATACTGACTAATAAGATGCATCTATCGGCACCTAATGGGTGCACATTGTTTAGTGATTAGTCATTGCTAGTCTTCACTTGTTTTCCTCAAACCATAAATTCTTCATAGTGAGAAGAATCCACACTGAGAATCACTTCACCTTGACCTGCAAGATCCTTTACTTTGTATACTGCTATGTCCATGTTTCTTATTGTTGTAACAAAATCTCCCTCTTTGTTAAAGACTTACCAACATCTTAAATACTAGCTCTGCTTGTTTATAATCTTCCTCATAATTACAGACTCAATCATAAATATTCATGCAGTACCACACTGTAAAGGCACATTCCACTTTCTAGAAGACAGATGAAGGCAGTTGTCTAAACCACTTACTGTGTGACCCCTATGCAGAGGCATAGAGAAAGAAGTTGGTGCGTGTGCATTCACCAAAAAACAGAATCCTGAAATGGTTCAAATAAGATGGAGCTTTTCTAATGGGGAGAAGACATAGTAGCAATTCAATTATATACTGCTGTTTCCAAATGCAGTGTCTCACTTGGGGGATAGTTGCTGATCATGCTTGTTCAAATGCCTTTGCAGGATATATACAGAAACAACACTGGAATTTGGCTCCTAGTTACAGAGTGCTAATTTAACTATAAAGATACCAGACCTCAAATTCTTGATTTCATGCCCACTCAACTGTCCAAACAAATGGCTCATCTCAGTGGGATTTAAATCCACATAATTATTAAAGAAGGCTTAAGACCAAAATATCATTTTATTTTCTATAGATGCAAAGTGAGTCAGAATATTTGGATTAGTTGTCAGAATAATTCAATGCATTTCACTATAAGCGAATTCAGAAATTGCATTAATGCAAAAGAATACAGTTGGTAGTTTGGAAAATACTACTTTAAATAGAAACGTTATCTGTCCTGAGGGATTGGGGTTTTATTGACCTAGGTTTAACTACAGCAAATGTGTTGTGGTTAATAACTATTCAGAACAATTCATTTTGCACTGAAAATCTACAGCATTAACACACAGTCCCTATCAGAAGACCTCTCCCATTCCTACTAGTTCCTTATATACCTCTAAGTGTTTTTATTGTCTCTACCTTCAGCAGATTATCTCAGAATCCCTGGGATTGTTCAATAAAAGTTCAACCGTCTTGCGCTATTAATGTGCTGGTGCTCCATGTGGAGTGCTCGTTTCCTTCCTTTTATTGAACGCCAAACGGAGGGACACAATGGGTGTGTTGTGCTCTGTCTAGCACGGAACGTGCGATATCTTTAAAAAGGAGGTGTGAGCTGGCTTTAACACCACTACTCTTAACAGCACAAGTACCACAAACTAATCAACCACAGCACTGGGGCATGCAGTCCATCGAAAGCTGGTGAAAAAGCTGCTTTTTATTATGACCTACATACTGCACAGCAGCAGTTGGACAATTTAAATCTAACGCCGAGGCTGAACACAATGCATGGAATCCACTACTGATGAACTCCGTGATGTAAGGCAAACGTGCACACGAGTTCTATAATATTTTATTTCACCCACGCTATCCTGATAATAAAAACCACAATGACAATCCAAACAAAAATATAATCCTTGCCTTTCAGTAGAATTATCCACTAAAAAATTTATCATCTATCGGAAGCATCCTTCTGAATCAGCAACCATATGGAACAACACTCACATCGAAACGTTTAAGGACGGCGCATTCAGATCAATGAATTCAGCAATCATCCTAAACCGGCCACCGACCAAAGCCAAGGCACAGATACCGAGAGAAGCTTGCTTCCTGCACGAAGTTGTGCCCAGCTGTGCCACAGACCCGCACCAGCCCGTGCCCAGGTACCTCTCCCGCAGCAGCCGAGGCGCACAGCGGCTCCCTGTTGTGGCCGGGTCCAGCGGCAGCAGCTCGCCTGGCGGGAGCACCCGGCAGCCGCA
>VZRH01003699.1:2406624-2478912 GCA_013397555.1 Urocynchramus pylzowi
GATCTACCCGGCGGCCGCGGGGCGCCGTGAGGACGCGGCCCGGGCAGCGCCTCTGGTGCGCCGAAATGAAGCGCCAAAATTGACAGGGAGCTGTTTCATGTGTTATAATATATATAACGTCTTATAATGCTATATAACGTGTTATTTACTCAGGGTAAATAATCGTCCTTGCTTAGGAAATAGACATTAGGGATAACCATTATGCGGTAGTCAGCTGGTTTTCCAACAATAAAGCCCAAGTCCCCACTCGTTCGCAATAACCTAACCCCTGACATCACAATTCCTGGTGTTCATAAACACATTGGTTGATCTGAAAGGGTTAAAGGTTGCTGCTTGTTAGACGGCTTTCAAGGATTGTACATTGCAATCACCATGTAAACAAATTTTATTCTATTTAGAATAACACTTTTTTACTTTTTTTCATTTCAATTAGAAGTAGGAAGAAAAAGAGACATTTGTCAAGAATTTAAAACTGCTCATGAAAATTTCCGCTCTTCAAGACCTATCATGAACGCGTATCCCAACTGCCTAAGCAGTCCGGAATACAAGATAGAGAGCACAAGCAACACCCATCAGCCTGAAGTTCTCAAAAAGTCATTTAGAAGCATTCAGTGTATCTAAGCAAGCATACTGCATTTCATACCCAAGAGTTCTGAGTATTGGTCAGAACTTCCCAGTTGTTAGCAGGGATTAACTTAATACATATACGAAATAACTGCATTTCCTTGTTCAGTTGTACTTTTCTAGGCCTACAGCAGATTTTTTGCCTCTGAATACAACTTGTAGGCAAAGCTCTGCTGCTCCACCCCTGCAAGTGAATTTGCTGCTCTCGGGGTCCAAGGGCAGTGGTGTCACTGTGGAGTCCTGGGCAGAGAGCTAAGGTCCACTTGAGTGGATTTTACACATTTCTTCCCTCAGCATCTTCACCCTCTTTTCCTTGCCTAAATTTCTCTGAAAGTGAGTACTGAGCTCTGTGAAAGTGACCTGGGAGGAGCTCACAAGGAAACAAGTAAGTAAATTCTCTTTAGAATTCTGAGGTGTTGGAGCTGAAACATTCCAGTACATTTAAACAGGTGTTTCAACACAAATGCTAATTTAGTCTTGTTTCTTTGTCTCTTAGCCTTCTTAAAAAAAGATGGGTGGATGTCCACATCTCTCAAACTGCAGCTGGGGACAAGAGTCTGTTCTAGCATCCGGTGAAAGTACTCCTTGCTCCCATGACTCAAACACATACTTTTGGTGCCATGACTACTGTTCAACAGTCATTTTTGATCAAAAAGGGATGTCTGCTGATTTGGCAACCCAATTCTGAAGCTTTTGCCTGGAAAACATTAAACTACTGAAGTAATTATTGACATAC
Source organism: Urocynchramus pylzowi (assembly GCA_013397555.1). NCBI lineage: Eukaryota > Metazoa > Chordata > Aves > Passeriformes > Fringillidae > Urocynchramus > Urocynchramus pylzowi. Next base: position 2,407,985 of record VZRH01003699.1, read on the forward strand.
TAAGTATTAAAACAAAACCAGCCTGCATTACAAGAACACCATTTCACCATGATTGGTTCACTAACTTTTTTTGTTAATAAGCAACATGAGACAGACTGTACATGCAGTCTCTTTCTTTTTAATGCATTGATACAGTCACTGACTAAAATAAAAATATTAAAAATGCTCTTCAGTAAGGGAAGACACAAACAGGTTTTCTATCACTTTATTACACTAAGTACAGTTATTATCATAATACTCTACACAGACAGGCTAAAATAGCTTTTGGAAACATAGAAGCCATGAGTTTTTAAACAATATGTTACAGATTGGAAAGGTTTCAGGATGTTTGTCCATATCTCTGTATCTAAACATACACAGGCACCTGAAAGTACAGTAGAAGTATATCCATTAAAGTGTTTCAGAAGGTTTTTTTTTTTTAAATAAAAACCCTTTTTCAAGATTTCAAGTTCATAATTCAATATTTAGGCATCTAGAACTCTGTCTGTAATGCAGACACACTTTTATCCAGAAAAGGCTGATGGAGCTTTTTCCTGCAGAATCTCATAGGACTTAACAATATACATATATATGCAACCTTTCCTTCCCTGAAGTTTCGTAAGTGATTAGGCAGAAATTAGAAGAGGCTTAACCCAAGTGGAGATTATGGCAAACAATTAAAGCAGAAATTGTGAGAAGCTAACCTGAGTTTACCTAAAAGCTCCACAGAAGTCCTTGAAACAGTTTCTGACGCATGCTCTGCACAGCCATAAAATTTCTTCTGGCAAAACCCACTAAAACCATAAGGTCAGAGGATATGAACTAGATGCTCAGCGAAGCTGTGAGACTGAATAACCTCTGGTAGTTTCCCAAGGCTCAGTTACACTGGTATGTCTGTGCTTCTAGGAAAGCTCCAGAACCAGGCAGCTGAAATCATGGCTGCTAGCATGCTCCCCTTACATAAAAATCTAAGTGCAAGGCATAGAGTCATACTGACCCTACAATGAGTATTTAAGTGCTTAAAGATAACCACTTGCCTGCTGTATTAGAGGAGAGCTGAAAATAGAACACATAATTTGGTATCTTTGCTGAAATCCTACTCCCACGTTAATTCAAATGAGCTTCCTGATCTTTCTTGTAGTACCTGGAGTACAGTTGCTCATATTGGAGCAATCAGAGCTGAAAGAAAACTAGTATTCACCAATTCTTCTCCAGAGCATTGCTAACAGTCTTCAGTTGGGGCAGAAATAACATTATTCTTAGCCTTATGTATAGATACTTGTATCAACATATCATTCACCACTGTAGTTTAGCCTGTCCTGCTATTTTCCTTCACAAACTGGTTTCCAGCTGTCTCAAACCAGCTCCATACAATGCAAAACATATACCTCCATTAAGGCAATATTTAATTCTTAAATCAACTCAAGAACTGTGATTTGCATGCAATCCATTAAAATTCATTGGTTTCTGAATAATTAATTTGCATTCTAACACTTTTTTAAAAGCATGAACAATAACAAATATTAAAAGACATTGTCACTCTTGGACAGGAAATGTCAAAATAGCAGATTCTAAGTTAAGAAGCAATTACTATATTAAAATCAGCATTTAATTTATTGCATGGCATTGAAATTATTCCTGTGTATATTAACTACCCAAGTAGGAAAACACCTAGTGTTCAGCCATCCTGAATATCATTAACAATTACCCATCTTTCTGACACTCATTCAATTTCTGTAATCACTTGATCATATATTGAAATGAAGAAGACTTACGAGGGCAGATTGGACTGTTACAATCATAAAGAAATCGTAATCTATCAAAGGTCTCAAATTTTAAAAAGACTGATTTTTTTTTTTATTGTTTGGTCAACTTGCTTGGCTGCAAAGCAATAGATAAACACAATGAATACCTGTAGGTAGGTATGCTGAAGTACAGAGTAGTTAACATTGTTTTTCCAAGGTGATGACAAGCCTATGAAAAAAACCACTGATATCCAATTCCCAAGACATTACTATAATTAACTGCCTGAGACACAACCTGTATATGAGTAAACTGGAATTCAGACACAAAGAGTTAATTTTATCCAGGGTCAAACTTGTTTGTAGCTCCTCCAGCTACTGAACACTGAGTGCAACTCCAGTTATTGGCTTTGTATTTTCAGGTTCTCACCAATAACAACTCTGATGAATTTTCTGTACTGTGGATTCAATGACATACTTGGCAAAGATGCTGCCAGAGAATTCTACCTAGATTGAATAGAGCAATGAGTTAAGTATTTAGGTGTGTCATGCATTTAAATAAAACAATCACAAGAGCATTACAGAAACATTTTCTTGAGTGTATTTGGGAAATTCTTATCACAGGAAATATATTCTTTTATTCACAGTTGCCCTTTAAGACACATTCCTCACCACATGAGTACAGCCATAGAAAAAGGAGAGAAGAGGGAATTAACTTTGATTTTCTTAAAAGCAAATATTTAAAAATTTTGAAAGGAAACCCTGAAGCCCTTTTGTAATTAATTAGAGATGAAAGAGTCTTAACCTAATAAGACTAGCTCCCTCATGCTTTATACCAGGGTTAAAAATGCTAGTGAATTCCTGGAGCAATTTCCACACTATGTCCTATCTTACATTTAGTATTTTACTTTCTGATGTAATTTAGTAAAAAGTCAACAGTAAAAGTATAACTGCTTCAAATACAAAATATTGCAAAAATTAAATTAAGCTGCTTTTTAGCTGTTTGGACATACAGTTTTGGACTAATTTCTGCTGCATTTTAAGTAAGATAAAAAAAGAATCTAGAATAGACTCATCATTTTTCTTTTCTGTTTGCTTGGCTATGAAATTGGATTATTTAATGTTTTATATAAGTTAAAAAGCTATACATATATATACACACACACACACACACTATAACACATATATAACTTTGTTTTCACTTATCCCTAGAAAACACCTCAATTTTTATAATACTGAGCAGATTTTAAATCAGGAGGACTATAGTATGGATAAATACTCAATTTTCAGATCTTTAAGATGGTATTTGAGAGAAGAAATGTGAACTTGAGCTATAAAGACATCATATTCAATGTGCTCCCAAAAATGAATACTTAAACATGTAGTTTTAAGAGAAAATAACAAGCCTTCAAAGCAAAAATAACACACAGAAAGGAAGTGTCTTACAGTTATCCTCGGAATTTTGGAAATAATATCAAGAGGTCAACTGTGACTTAAAGCAAAACAAAAAATGAGAAACTGCTACTGAAATGCACTGTGCTTTCAGAGAATGCCAAGGAGGTTGTCAAGACAATTAATAGTTTATCTGGTCAATTTGTACTTGAAAGTTTTCCAGTCCTGATTGTGTCATATACTAACAGTTCCATTAAATAACTACATTAATTCATGGACCTAAACAGGAGTTCAAATTAAGTCCTGAAGACTGGGGTGAAGAACACCCCATAAGTATGAGTTTCCAGAGCCCAAAAAAGCAAGTTTTGCCTCTGTTATGAACTGGAGATCCCTACAAGCCTATGTTCCTGGGAACATCAAATTCCAGTCTCAGCACAGAGGCCTGGATTGCTGACAGTGCTAGAAATTTTTGCTTCCCGCTCTATTGGAAAACCAAACTTGGCAGCATATGTTATGAATTCTTATTGCACATTCTACACTTGTGTAGAAAAGTATAAATTTGAGATTGATAGCTACATCATGAAAAGGAACTGTTTTCCCTCTTTTCTCCAAGAGTAGGGCAAACAGAATTCTTAAGCGAAAATGTTATTAACTTGTCAATAAGAGGTTCCTCACATATTGCAATTTATAGAGGAAGCATAATGAACAAATATCCAGGACAAAGGTTATTCCCCCTGCTTAGACACCAACAGCCAACTCCTCTTTGCTGAAAATTTGTGAGTATTTCTCAAATATCACTTTTAGATGTTTAGGAAGATCAGCTGTCAGTCTCCAAGCCTCCTTTTTCCTCCATTTATGATACATAAAGCTGAAACTTTTACCTACCCCTCTATTGTTATCCTTCATCACCTTCTCCTTACCTCAAACCTAAAGCCACATCCCTGGGCTATTGCTGCTGTCCTGCAACTTCTCCACTTCTCAAATGCATCTTCTCCACTGGCATCACTTCCTCTTCCTTCAATCACTGTTTCAGCTTTGTAACTCCTTGAGAGCAGCTGCCAGAAAGCCTCAGGCCCTTGTATTCCCAATTTGCTGTCCCTTCATATCAAAAGTTTGCTTCATACCACTTTATTGGCCGTTGTTTCATACTCTAGTAATTCGGATATGCATTCCTCTTCTCCATTTTGAGAAACAATTCTTATCATTTAATCACTACATTTATGCAATATCAATTGTGAGAAATGGGGAAAAAATGGCAGGAAGAAGAGTTTGTTAGTGGAAAAATGGAGCAGGAACATTGATTTTCACGTGCTGCCCACAATTCTTGAAAATGCTTTGCAAGAGACTTTTACAACTGACCTAGACCTCTTCATGAATCCTGCCTCCGGTCTGCTTGGCACAAAGACCTAAACCAACAAGAATCAATTCAAACTGTTCTGTTTCTGTACAACTTGAACTATCTAGAGATAGCTGAGTCATTGCTAATAATTAGGATCGGGGTTGTTGCTCTTTTTTTTTAAAGATTTGTTTGTCCATATCTATATTCTTTTTTCCCTATAGCCTCAATTTCTTTCAGCCACCTGCATTTTGTTGTATTTTTCTACCCCTTGCACTATTACCCAGCAAACAATAAGTATACTTCTTAATATACCTCTGACCAATCTAATTTTGTTCAATCTGGCACAGGAAAAACAGAGAAGAAAATAAGTAACAAAATCAACCCCAAATGATCTCTCACCAGCTTCCCCACCCATTACTTTCAACATTGCACAATGCTGAGAATCAGCTTACTAAAAATAGAGAGCACTGCCCTAGACATGACCATAATTGTGGCTCTCATCTCAAAAGAGTTGTTCTTGCCTGATTAGATTGGCTTATTAAGTGATAGAGAGCATGTTGGGCTAGTCCAAACTGTTTCTGACTCTCCTCAGAGTAAACTAGAGAATGTTTAAAGATCTGCCCTTCATTAGACTCCACACACCCTGAATTCAGCATTTTCTTACCTTCACAGTTTCCCCCTGGAAAAACTGCTATTTAAAAACTAAGCTCAAAAGTATCAGAAAGAAATGGCAGTAGCTGTGGTATTTCAGGTCATTGTTTGTTACATGCAGTAAGATTTGGAAAGAGCAGATGAATGGGAACACCAGCAGCAAATAAGTATGATAAAGGTAGCAAACCACCATATTTTTCCAAGTTCTTTGAAGACAGGAAATTTTAAATAAACTTGGAAAGGGGACTTAAATTTTATCAATTCTGAGAACTTGGCAGCATGTCTCTATGCCAGATGAGGTCACAAATCAATCTCAAAACACTTCTGACAGAGTATAAATACCAGAGCAGGGTATGTCTAAGTCACGCTAACATGTCTGGCTGGCATAACTACAATAGCAGAGTTGATAAGGTAGCAACCAGCTTATCCACAGCATTCTTTTGATGAAGAGGTCATTTCTTCTTTTGTGCTAGGAAGTGAAACAATGCCAAAGCATTCCAGAATTGCTTAAACAAATAGCAGCATCTACCTCCACTTAGAGGTTAACAGTTTGTACTTTTTTGGTAGCCTATTTATTTTCTCTAGGGGATAACATAACACATTAGGAACTTTAGCAGACCACCTGCCAGATAAATATCCTTTATTCTAGGAAGTGAATCAGCTTTTTTGTTTCAGTACTCCTAGATTACAATTGCCTCCTCATTTGTCTTCTGTTTTGGCCATGGATTGGCTTCTTAAACTTAATTTAACACTCACTTCCTTTGAGCTTGAAGTGACTTTCAACTCTGTCTTAAGTTTTGGTCTTGAACAGTGTTCAAGCAATAGGTATAAAATTACAAAACATGACTATATTAAAAAGGCTGCTGCCAGTTTTCCATCAGGTACCTCACTTACATTAAGCGTTTATCACAGAAACTTAATCTAGACTTCACACTAGAGAGGGGAAAGGTGAAATATTCAAATAGGAATGTGATCCTTCTCCTCTACACAGTGCTGGTGAGGCCAGCCCTGCAGAGCTGCAGAACTGTGTCTGGTTCTGGGCTTCCCTGTGCAAGGAGCCTTTAACTCCAGAGTTAGAGACTACTGCATGCAGTAGTATCCAGGATCAGAGACAGCAGGCACAAACTGAAACATGGAAAAGTTCGTCTGAACATTAGAAAACACTTTTTTAATGTGAGGTGACTGAGAACTCTCACAGGCTGGCCAGTGGGTGTTACGTTTCTGTTATAGAAGATATTTAAAAGCCTTCTAGATATCATCCTGGACAATTGACTCTAGATGGTCTTGCTAAAGCAGGGGGGTTGGGCCAGACAATCTCCAGAGATTGGTCCCTTCCAACCTCAACCATTCTGTGATACAAGAAAAACCAATTGTCTGAGTTTTTGTTTTTCAATTACTATAGATATTTATTACACTCTGGCACAAAAATTTAGATCTTTGATTTCTCTAAATAGAAGCAGAAACATTAAAAGTAGTATCAGAATCTCTGATACAAGAATTGTTGGATACTACAGACTCCTAGCATTTAACTTTATGGAAGCAGCAGTGGAGAGTTTGCTCAGCATCACTTTCTGAAATAAGCTGCAGATTTAGTGTGGGAGGAAAAGAACCACTGTATATAAACAAGAGGAAAGAAAACAAGAGACTCAAATGTATTCAAGATTTAGAAGCTCACAACACTGATGTTGTTTCCATAGCAACTAATATACTTGAAAGCCGGGAAAAAAACAGGATGACAATTTTAAAGGACAGCACCACATACAGATTAAAAGCAGATACTGCCCACCCACTGATAATCTGAGGTTTGGACTGATGAAATGATGCAGTTTATAACAAGAAGTATCACTTGTTAAGGGAGTCGAGATCCAGTGAAACTACACTACTGACAAAATAAGAGTGAAACAATAAAAACAGCACAGTGAAACACCCCTGGTACTTGACAGCCTATCTTCCAACTCTTTAGCAGGCTAAAACCAAGATGAACAATACACTCCCAGTTAATGCAGTTGTGCCTTGGGCACTCACCACTCACTGTCAAAGGTGGTGTCCAATATCATTTCCCTTATTAGTCAGAATAAATGACCTATGTGACTCCAAGGAAAGACAGGATAAAGTAGATAAGGATACATTTTAGTGCATACATTGCACTAAGATGAATCAGATGACTCAGTTGGTTTGCAATGCATATGTTTTTATAGCTTCTTGCCCATGCAGTTGATGGCATTCATATAATTACCCTTTTCAAAAAAAAATACAAGCAAAGAAGAGAATTTATACTTTTTGAGCTTAGGGAAGACAAAGGAAGACAATGTCAGTTCTAGAAATAATATATAGTAGTGGAAAAATGCTTGGTAATAAAGGTGGGGCTATAATTATGATTGATCAAGGCCTTAAGTGGTCTCTTTTGCAGCAAATACTAACAAAAGGCATAAAGCCCCTGAAAGAGTAAACCACTGTATGCAATTCTTCCATTTATCACTGTTTCTGAGAAATGAAATAGCATAAACTTGTGATTTAAGTGCTATCTATGATCAATAAATGGTTTTTGCACCAGAGGCAGAAAAGCCTTATGAACTGTGTATTTCCATACTACATCTGATACATAGCACAACTTTAGAATTTTCAGCTTAAAAGTTACTTGGGAGGCAAAATCCAATTTCAAGCTAATTAGCCACACAGCAGAGCTGCATGCAGTTTCATCACACACGTGTCCAGGGACACGCACCAGAGGAATTCCAAATCACAAGTGCCAGGCTCCTGCCCTTTGTAACTGACTTTTCAGGGGTAGGATCACAAAGACATTCCTGCTTATCAGGAAAAGGGAACGTCATGGAAAGACCAGTCTGAGGCAAAGTTTCAGAAGGGTGCTAACAGCACTCTGGGGATCTTCAGAGCTACGCAGTTAATGTCCATGAAATGAAATTAGTTCAGTGTACCATTTTCAAGTACTTGGTTTGGTGTAACAATAATTTTCAAGTGTTCAGCCAATAATCAACAGGTAAAGTCAACATCTACCCAAGACCACTTCAGCCGATTTGTTCCTCATCTGGAATTTCTTTCAAGTACCTTATCTTTTTAGAAATCAGTATCCTAACATCCATACAAGAGGTAGAATACGTAACCAAATAAAATCTACAGTAGTTTCCCAGATTGATATATTTCAATATTAAAATTATGCAGAAAATTCTGACTCTAGATTGCTAAAATTTACTTTTGTTATTAGAACAAAAAAAAAGGAAAAAGCCTGATTTTTTTTCCACCACAGTGGTGAAAAGGATGTAGGTGGGGACTATAATTGACACTAATTATTTGTAGGAAAGGTCAGAGTTACCTTTTACCAACACTGTGAGGCAGCTGATTATCTGTCACATCTCTGGAACACAGTCACGAATTTGTCAGTGACTAAAGGACAAACAGGCTCTGGCCAGCAATCAAACCTGGCAACGTTCAACAACACAGCACAGCAGATGTCTTTTTAAAATAGGTAAATGGTAAGGCACTAGATAGTGTAATGCTAGATAGCTGTAATGCTGAAAAAACGCTGATAAAAGCTACTGTTTAAGCACTTAATAGGTGACTTGGCAGTATGAGCTTCTTAGCATTTGAAGAGCTAAAAAGAACAACTATATCACAAAATTCCAACTCAGTTTTGAACTCCCTCAGAAAGTCTTCAGTTTCTACAGGACATGTAATTTAATTTATTTGATACATTAACACCATTTTGAACAAAAACGGCACGTAAAAGGTGTAAGACAGACAGCTATGTCAAGATATCTGAAAAATAAAGACTAGATTGTGTAGTTTAAAAATATATTATCTCAAAAATTAGGGAATTTTGTCTCAGAGTCTCGGGAAATACCCCTCTAAAAGTTGAAAATATCATACCATATCATAATTATTATTGTTGCTGAAAAATCCAACCAGAGATCTGATACATATTGTTTGATAACTGATTTGTTATGGGGATACACAGTGCTCTAAGAAAAAAAGTTGTTTGTTATTTAGTATGTCCCTGGAGAAGTTTACTGTGCATTAAGTGAAATCAAAGTTCCACCACTGAGATCCTCTTACTGGCTTTTCAGAGTGGAGTTTACAGGGATGAGTCAGCTCATTTCCAAGAAGCATTGCCTCAAATTTTAATCTCAGAACCACGAGAATGGAACAAATCCATATGCCCATGTACTCCTACTTAACAAATTAGCTTTTCCAGACAAAATCCCTAAATGAAACAGCTAACAAATTCAGTGAGACTTCAGTGTATGCAGTAGTCATAATAGCAAAAAGCCCTTGATTTGTAGTGATTACCAGTCCATAATTAAGGTCACGTATAAAGTTAATTTTTTTGGAGTAGAAAGAGTTCATTTGCAGTTATGCTATGCAGTTCTGCAGCAGCCAGTTTAAATGCCATCAGCTCCAGCTTTTGCCTACAGGTGGATGCATTCAGCAGTCAAACAATGCTGAGAGACTGCAGTGGAGAATCCTGACACCACCACTCTTCTTGATGCTGAGGAGCATTGCCTCCAGGGGATCATAACACCCATCTGGGCATTTCCATTCTCTGAAATTCTTTAAGTAATACCACAAAATTTCATGCCAAAGCAGCAGTTCTGGGGAAAATTTCTGATTTCCTCAGATGTTTCAGGGTCATGTTTCTAAAAATGAATTTTCATAGGGAAAGAAATCAATCACTTGGGCTCTCCAGATAATGGTAGTTTTGATTAGTAAGAATTTAGACTAGCAAAACACGGAGAAAGATAGTTATGCAGCCTAGTAGTCCTGGTGCATAGCAGTTGTCAGCTTTGCTTCCTTTCTTGCCCAAGTACACTGCAGAATTGTGCTGTTCAAGCTTCACAAAGCACACTGCAAAACCCTGGCTCCTGGTTTTGCAGAAGTTCGTAAGCTTGGAAGCTTTGATATGCAGTCAAGAAACTTGACTTTATATTCAACATGACTAAAGCAAATAGTCAGGAATAGACAGGAGAAATCCTATTGCATTTTGGTGTGAAGAAGAATTCCAAATATATTCCTACTTTTTAATGAGTCATCAGAAAACTTAATGACTTATCACTTTCTCCTTCTCCAGTGGCATATATTTTAAACAGAGAAACTCTGAATACACTATTACATTTACGAGTACCAAGCTGGGATTTTTTTTTTCATTGGCCAAGGTCAAAATTGAGGAAATGTTCAAGCTTCTAAGGGAAAAAAGAGCCCAGAGAAAATGTGTGAGAAGACAGAACTGGTATTTCTAGTGTACCAGTCCAAAATGAAACAGAATTCCATTTCCCAGTTAGAAGCACATAACTGACTTGCTTTTGCTGAGTTGACTGTAAGGTGCAATCCTAGCTCCAATTCCACTGGGCAAATCCTCACACTACTAGGTTCTGGCTCTAAATTCAAGGATACAGAAGAAAAAGACAGGGCATGCTCTCTGTCCACCTCTAGCCTGTGCAAGTCCTTTATGTGTACACAGAAAACAGAAAACATTTATTTTGTCCACCTTTGTTCAGCATTTCAGAAGGGGGAAGGAGAGAGGCATCAGACAATAACTGCTCATCCCAAATTTGGGATGCCAGGTCGAATCCCAAATACTCAGTCTTCTGTCAATGGCAGCAACAAATCACATGACAGTACTCTGTCACACTGCCCTTTTTCCCCTGCAAAGGCACAGTAAATACCAAGTTAGCAGTATATTTGCTATATCACAACTTCAGGACCTGAACCACAGCTTTATAGTTCCAGGCCACTTACTGTTGGGCCAGGAAGGCCCCAAAGGCTGAGGAGCACAGCCAGAGCCACTCTTGAAGAAAGCAGTCTAGAACTCAGGATGCACATTTCATACCCAGATTTATGATTCTCTTCCCACTTATAAAATCCTGATCTACTAAATTGGTCCAGGCCAGACTAGATATCTGGTTAATGTGCTTTTACAGAGCAGCTATGCCAACACGTAAGCTTATGTTATTTGCCTGTGTTCATCCAGAACTTATTTACAAATTTAAAGATCTAGTTACAACCATGGAAAACAAGCTACAAGAATTCAGAAAAAGTAAAAAACTGCCCTGCTTTTAAAAAACATAATGTAATCTTTTTAGTGCAGAGTGGTCGTGGCTCTGTCAGAGTAAAGAGATAGTGGTGAAAGCTGAACTGTTCTTCAACACCTGGTATCCCTGCAAAGGACAACTTAATCCACAACTGGAAAAATAAGACTTCATAATTAATACTATGAATGATGAAGGATGCAAATATATTAGAAAATTAAATACAAGAAAAATGAAAATTTTATTCCTTATGGAATGAGTCATGGGATTTGAATAAGGACAAATCTCAGTTGTCAGTTTACAAACTTGGTGGCCAGATAATTCCTTTTAAGACCTGTAATATCAAGAAAAGAAGTGGCAGTGAGTCAGCCTTACAACACACAAAAAACCCCAACAAAATTCAGTTTCATCCATTCAGTATAGTTTTGTAGATTGCAATGAAAAACATCTTTCACAGCCAATTGTTTTCAGTGCTTCTGCATTGGAACTTTACTTATAGCTAATTACTAACAGAGTTGTTTTTTTTTTTTTTTTAACAAGTATTTGAGGTATACCTTGAAGTACACTTGAGGTTTCTGTTCTGACAGTAATCATGGAGTCCCCAAAGAAAATGTAGGTGGAATCAATTATTTTTATTGAAAGAAAAAGAATTCTTTGTTACTAAAAGGATCTGAAAAGCATGATTCACTGCATAGAGAATATTCAAAGTTATAGTATGGTGACTTTTATTTCACTATAAGCAAAGCAATTTCCAAGAGCCTGAGGGAGGTACAGGTTCACTGTATAAAGCTGAAGACTTCCTCCTTTCAGATTTAGAATTCAGGCAGAGATTTTATGGGAAAATAATAAATTAAAAAAAGATTCCAAAGCTGTGCATTGTTCTCAGGTCCTTAATTTAACTAAGTTTTCCTACTATAATAAAAATTTCAAGTTCCAAAATATTTAAAGGGTACACCTTGGTAAATAATCAGATAGGCTTGCATTGGACTCTTTTTGTTTTGGTTTCTTTTTCCTTTCCTAAATTTTTCATAAAATTTCTTAGGTTCTAGTAATTTGATTTCCTGAACAGTAATAAAATTATTTTTAAAAAAGTTCCAAGAAACCCCAGTAGAGCATTCAGAAATCACATTGGTAAATTTTAAGCAGTAAACTTTTTTACTGCTTCACAAACATTTATTTTCCAATGTACCTATAGCTGGTAAATGAACATGTGTCACTATAAGGTAGCATGTGAAAACAAAATTGTGTGGAACAAGTAATGATTTTCAGGATTCTTCTCTCATTTTTTATATTTGCCTTTATATTTTATATACCTTTATTAATCAGAGACAGCAGCAGAAATAGGTGAAGCGATTGACAGAATTTACACTGATTGTCACATCTGATGAAAGCATTAAAAATAAATATTAAGATCAAGATATTTTCATAAGGTATTAGGAGCTACAATGGAATTACTGATAACAGCTCTGAACTGAGCAGTTATTCCAATTCTGCACAGTTAACACCTTTAAAGGGAGCACTGAGTGGGTGTATGTGTATTCCCAGGCTCCAAATAAAACTCAGCCTACTGTTCCATACTGATGCAAGACAATTTTCAAAAAACAGAGAACTTGCACTTCTCTCCTGTGCAGCATTTGAAAATAAGTTTACAAGAGAGTTAACTGCCTTTGCCAGGGGATGCTCTACACAATTGCACCACAGTGAATTATCAGGGAGCTTTTATGACTACCCTGAAGCATGTAAATTTTTTTGGATAAAGCCACATCAAAATGGTTTGTTGTCTATGGATTAGCCGTATCCTATCCCTTCGGACAGATAAATGACAGGAGAAAGATCTCACACCAAAAAATAAAAAATATCATGCTGTAAAGAGAAATCTTTTCACTCTGATGCATTCATAGGAAGGCCAGGGAAGTCACTGTATTTCCTAACATGAGCTCTTTGCTCCTTATTTCCTGAAGAGGAACAGCTAGCACCACAACCTGCACAAAATGTATGTAGTGGGGATACAGCCATCCCATCTCTCTCTTTCACATTCTACCAGTAACACAATTGTGCCCTTGGTACCACCAGCAAGGTTTGGTCACAGGGACCCAGTGACCAAACCTGTCCACAAGCATCTGCTTTGTGAAATTGAAGATTTACACTGCAGTAATGTATACACTTTGAGAACACTGCTAAGAGCCAAAAACTTGTGGGAACCCAGCACCTAGCTGCCATTCCAACACTTCCACTGAAAGGTGGAAAATATTCAGAGCCAGTTTCTTGTCCTTAGGACTACACCAGGCATTCTACAATGAGGAAATAAAATCTGAGTGATACTGTATGCCTTCTTTGTAAGGAACTCTAAACCTATTACTGTGGTCTAATAAAATGCAAAGCTCTAGTGTTTTAATGACAGTAGCATTAAATCTAGTGATAAACAAAAGGAATTTCCAGGGAAGCCAAAGGAAGTCTAAAGTAAAATTACAATTTTCTGAAGGGCTAACTTAACTGATAATTTATTTTCTTATCACTTGATGTAGCTTGATGTTATTTTAGAACACTAGCTACTAATAAAAAACATCCATTCATTACTGGCCACATCCTGAGGAATATCTGTCCATTACATCAGCTGAGCTAAAACATGTCCCTGCTTTCAAGCACTCAGACTCTAGGGAATAGCTACTTTAAACAGTTTCCTACATTTTCCTCCTGAATGCCCAGTGCAGTCAGAACATAGTTTCAAAACTTTATAGCTTTTTCAGTTGCCAGAATCAGACATATTCAAAAACATTAAAGCAGTTTTTGTTTATAATTCTACCCAAAAAATGCTAAGACAAATAGTTAATTTCATCTTTGATATTTAGAATATTAGAAACAGAAATCATAGTCAGAAGTATAGTTTTTTTGATTGGTCATCAGTGATGCCATGAGTTCAGGAAGTTATATAATCACATACTGTACATTCCAAACGAATGAGCTGACACCTAGTCTTTTTAGCTGAAAAGTTACACTTTCACACTTTGTCAATGAATTAACATTCATTGAAGGTCTATAAACAGAGTGATATATACATTTCTGAGACTCATCAGCTTAATTTATATATAGTCTGTTGAAAGACTGGCTTGCTAAGAGCATACTTTAGAGGAGAACAGAAAAACAACTCAGCCTCTTCTACTGCCTGGGCTCCCACCTACAGGAGATGCCAGAATTAGCACTAACATTTGGTTAAGTGGTAGGCAGGAGCCCTAACTCTGTAAGTAGCTAGCTCAGTGTATAGAAAACTGTATGATGAGAAGTCAGTGCTTGATATGCTGAACTCAAAGGAACCTATTCTGAATTTCTGCAAGTCTTGCACTAGTTTCAGTAGCCTCAAGTTTCACACTCTTCAGAATTGTATTAACTCATGTTTATCATTAAGATCTCACAAATTTCCTCTTAATCAAGAGCAATCAGTGTCTCCTTTTACACTTTCCTGCAAGTTTTCCAGATACTCTAAGAGGGTACTATCATATTTGTCTTTCATAATGCCATGTTGATTTACATATCACTATAAGGATACTTATACTGCAGTTAAACAGCTGATGATGCAGTTAAGATTTGTTCTGCTAGTTACTAGAAGCTGTTGAAGAGTCTGCACTTCTTAATGACAATGTCCTGCAGTGAACTGATGGTAAAAAGGAAACTTAGGTGCAGAAAGGCATTTTAAAAAGACGCTTAGCCATAACAATACCTTCTCATAGTGCCTTGTCTATTTTAATGAGAATTTGGTTCCACCATAATAAACTGTATAAATTAACATTCACACACTTACATTTCCAGCATTTCAAAGCTTGCAGCAAATACAGAAACATAAGCAGGTATTTTAGCAAACTGACAAGTCTTGCCTGTTTTATTTTGGTTGGGTTGGGGCTTGAAACAGGAGGGAACAGACATCAGAGCAAGCAGTCAACCTGAAGAACTGGTAAGAGCACACTAACATTTCCCCACCTACTTCAAGCTAAGCTAAAGGCAGCCAAAGAGAAAAGACCTCTAAGAACCCCAAAGCTATTTATCTATTTTAAAGGAGTTATCCACATCTCTGTCTACTCATTTTAAAATTTGCCAGTACAGTAAAAGTTTGTCAAGTCTTTTACCTCTCAGGGGAGTTCTGATATCCTTGAAAGCAGCAACACTTCTCCTGCCTGCACTATATATGGTCTGTAGAGAGATGTGAAAATACTGATGGTATTTTTGGCCACGTTGTCTGTACTGGATTGGTCTCACTTATTTTTAAATGTTCTGAAAAACAAAGAAGGCTGATTCCTTTCTAAAGAAATTATACACAGCCCTATTATGACACTCTCTGATTAATTTTTTTGTTTGTTTGTTTTTAATCAGTCCATCATCTTATTCTAGTTATTTGGTTGTATAAGGTAACACGAAGCACAGGGTGGCAACTTGTTGCAGTGTGGTTAATTATAAACACCATATCAATATGAGCTGCCATTCAAGTTAATCAACGTATTCCATTATTTTTATTATCAGGTTAAGGGAATGAGATCATTAGCACTAGTCAAGCTATAAAAAGCTGTGACATAACTGAAAGCTGATGCAATCCTAAAATAAACCCAGAAAGAAATTTGTCTTTTTCCAAATAGACAATTTAATTCTCTTAAATATCATTACATGCACACTTGAAACAGTATAGTTTTATTTAAAAATATCTGGATTGTTAATACAATGAAAAACATTCATTGGATATTCAGCCTTCACAAGGGTACGAGTCATTAAAGTACTTGTAAAAGTAACATTGTAAAGTTTCTTTTTTTTTTTCCTGGATGGCATCCACTACATTTTACCAGAAAATTTCTTTTCTGAAATGCTAGCTCTCATTTTACAATGAGATTTGAAACTACAATTATGGTGACACAGATTCACATGATCATAGAAAACATCCAACGGGCCCAATACCATCCCAGATCCCATCTGTGCAAAATCACTGCACTTAGGCAATGCATTTACTCTTTTCTTTTTTTCAATTGTATGTAATGAGAGGTACAATTTTAAGTAGTGAGGTTGGCCTAGGTATTACTGAATTCAAATGAATCAATTTATCTAAGACGTAGAAAAAAATTCACTCCTTCACAATAGTCATAGTTCAATAAAAACTGTAAAATGGGAAGAGTTTAATCTGTATAACAATTCCATATTAAGTATTTAGTGTACAAAAATAGTGTATGAACCTATTAGATCTGAAAAAATAAATCTAAATGTATTAATAAATTATGACATTTACTGAAACATCACAAAACTGGATAAATTAATCACTTTAAATCAGTGAGTGAATTTAGATTTGTATTTTTAATCCCTGACCTGCTGCATAAAGCATCAATGCTTCATTTTTGGGAGAGTTTGCACACTCAGAATGAGATGAAAATAAACATTAAACTTCAGCTCTGAATTTATTTATTCTCTTTAAACAATAAATAATTTTCTTGCTTCCCTGCTCTTCTCAAGAGGAGAGGTCCCAACCCTTAAGAGAAGACAAATACTTTTAGCTGTATGAAATTACTGCTAATTTGAACTGTATTTTTTTTCCCAAGTAGTACATCAGGTGTTAAGGGTCAGAAAACTAAAATGCCACAAAGATTTTACAATGAAGATTTTTAGCATAGCAAATAGGCTATCAAGCAACATTAATACATAACATTTCTTTTGCATGCACTCTACTCCTCTCTGTTTCAGGGAGCAGGATATGTCTGGGAAAGACTAGCAAAAAATCTCTCTCCTCTTTGAAAAACTTGAAGCATAAAGGTAATTCACTCCCTCACCGGTTATTTTGACCTGGTTAGTCTTGAATCTAAGCTCAAAAAAGTAAAAGATCCAAACAAATACAAGTAAAACATCACTAGAAAACCCTTCAAATGTGCAACTACACGTAGTCCTGCTAAAAAGGAACCCACCTACAGAGTTCTGTCTTTCCAGTGTAAAGCAATGAAGCAACAGGTCCCCTCCCATGAGAAGAAAGCTCCATCTTCCAGTGATTTGAGGCCTTACTACAGGATTCCCAGATTATGATTACAGATACAGCCATACTGGTACAATCCATCACAAAGCTGTTTACTTAGGATTTTTCATGAATAATTTTTATTGGTATTAAAAAAAAAAACAAAAAAACAAACCAAAAACTCTATAAAATCTGAAAAGGCCTTTCCTATGCTGGAAACTGCCCTGACCTTAGATTCTTATCTTCACTCATGTAATTGGATTACTGAAGGCATAATTTCTGGCAGGTAGCTCTAGACAGTGACTATCATAAATCATGGCCAAGAGTCCTTTGTTTATGGTTTAGCATCATAAACTGGAATACTGACATAGCAGATGTTTGGCAGTTTCCTTATTCAAGATGGATCCTTGTAGTCCTCTTCCACTCATGCTGATATTTTAAGAGCTTTATTGAAAAAGCAATGGTTTAAGAAGCATTTTCTGGTAAACCATAGCTGCTATTGGTAAGCTAATATCATTAACAAACATGTACACTCACTAACAAGCCTCAGCAAACTTCCAGTGGTGAGGATGCACATGGAAATAAAGCAGTCCTGAAGGCTTTTAGTAATCACTACTGCACAATGACATTATACCATTCAAAACATACTTTTAAAAGAACATGGACATTTCAGAACACTGAAATACAAACAGCAAGTGCACTAAAATCTGTTTGCTTATGCTCAAGCAATCACATATATGAACACCTATTTTGTCTTGAGTAGAACCAGGCTATTTGAATATTTGACTTAAGATAAATATCCTGTATACTTAGTGAAGTTACAGCGAATGGAGGGAAGAGAGCACATATAGAGAAAGATACTTTGTAGGACTGACACAAACATGTAGAATCCAAAGGTTCACAATTATATCCAGCCTTTTGACAGAGCAGCTACTTTACTCTGTTTTATTTTGACTGTTCTAAGCCTGTTGCATTTTCATGTAATAAATATTTAGGCAAGTAACTGACAACTGGTATTAGATGGCTTACTACAAATTCTTATCTGTGTTAATCTGCATCCCTTAAACACAAAAGAAGCTTTTCTTGGGAGTATATCACTATGCTGGGCAAATCAGCATTCCTGGCTGAGCAGCTCATTCCAACCATTCTTAGAAGCACAGCTTTTACAGAAGGAGTTCCAAGGATGAAGCCAAATGCATGCCAGATTTCACAGCAGGTAGTCAGTGGCATGGCAGCAACTCCACAACTCTACTCCCAGTCCTGAAAACACCAGCCATATCTGAAATACCCTGGGTGTACTTCTGTGTGCAATTGCCTCTGTGATAAATTGAGAAATGGAGCAAAGGCAGTTTGAATAACAGAAGATGCAGTGGATTGCATTTCTCAAAAAGTAAGAATACTTTGATGTTTTGGCATACTAAATCCTAATTCTTCTTACATAGTTATTGGGCATAACAGCATTCACTTGCACCAAATCAGTGAGTTAGATTGCAGGGACAAAATACATGAGTACACCAGCACACCCATTTTATGATCTGCTAGGTCCATCTCTGAGGTTTTCTGCAGTGATACAAGTTTTCTGTTTGCTTTTAGGTTTTGGCTGTCATTTCTATACAGTGTGTAATCTCCAAACGTATTATAGTTCCCATAGTTCTTTGGACATGAGCATTGCAATCTTGCAAACTATAAAGGACTCACAGTTCAGGACCACACCATGAGAACTGAAATTCATGACATGCAAAAGTATCTACCTCCTAGAGTCAGCATTAGAAAAGGTGTCTTTTCATCCACTGTCTTCATTATGACAGTGGATGAAGACCTTGTTCTGCATTACAGNCTACCTCATAGAGTCAGCATTAGAAAAGGTGTCTTTTCATCCACTGTCTTCATTATGACCTTGTTCTGCATTACAGCACAGGCTTTGCTCTCACAAAAACTCAAAACCATTAACAGATTAGAGGTATTGCATCATAAAGATGAAGACTGTGTCACTGATATTAAATGGTCAGCTGAGCCTCCAAGACAGAAAGCACTGCACTGGAAGTATTTATTCTGTAAGTGACCTTTAAGATACATAAATGCAACATGCGTGGTTTTGAAAAATAACAAGTCTAACCTCGCTAAGTATATGGTTACAGTGTTCCTTTCCCTTGTCTTAGTGGCATCCAGTGAATGAACAATAAAGCAAGAAGAAAACAAATGAAAACAAGAAATTCCATTTTAAAACTTTACTGTGATTGAACACTACTGGAGGAAGTTGCCCAGAGAGGTTGTGGAATCCCCAGTCTTGGAGATGCTCAAAACCTGTCTGGACATGGTTCTGAGCAACTTGCTGCAGTTTATCCAAACTTGAGAAGAGTGGATTGGGCTAGACTGTCTCCCTAAGGCTTTTTAAACACCAGTTGTGTTGCAATCCTGTAATTCATCAGGTTAGGCAACTGGAGCACTGACAGAAAACACACCAAATTTACTTTGGCTTGTAATGTACCTATCAAGTTGTAAGGAATGCTCACCCCCTGGAAAGCCCTGAATCACTGGTGTTTCCCCAACAGCAACAGCCCCAGAGGACTGCCTTATTTTCTGGGCCTGTGAGAGGTCAGACAAGGTCTGACAAAAAGCAGAGGGTCTATACGGTTTCGAGAAAAAAAAAAAAATTCAACATTTCCTTTCAGAAACAAGTAAATCATAAAGTTCAAGACCTATCTTCTACATAGAAATAAAAGAAACAAACAGAACCTACTAAGCACTCAAAAATAAGTCCTAAACTTCCAAAACATGAGTACCAAGCTGCATTGTTTAGTGTTAAGTATTTCAAGACAACTGTTTTGAGATGTGGCAGAAGACATGCCCTTACATTTATAGCAGCAGACAGCAGTTTAACCAAACTGATAACAAACCAAGACAAAAACTAAATTTACTACATCTATTGCAAACTTTTGTGATTTACAGGTGTTTATCTTAGTTGACAAACCAAGCATGTATTACACAGAAGCAATCTAGGAAATGTAGGACTGCCTTTAATATTCCACAGGCAGATTTTCCTTTTGTGTATCACCCAATACAGCATTAAGCAGCTAAACTGTTCTGTAAAGTCAAAATTTTTACACTTCTATTTTTATTTATATTAGAAACAAAAACAAAGATAGGTCTCTTTTGCAGAATGAAATTATGTCAAGCTCAACTATAAATCAAATTCAAGGGCAATTTGAGAAGATGATTCTCTTCTCTTTCTACTAATCCAGAAACCTAACATTAACCAGTTATGCCATTAACTTTATTTGTGTCAAGTTTCAAATACTTCTTGTATTTGAAAAACACAAATACAAGTCAAGTTTCAAATACTTCTTGATTGATCTGCCCAAAAGGTTAAAACCTTTTGGGTTTGTTTGTTTTCTATAATAACATTTCTAGCATAGCAAATAGGATGTGCCTAAGAATAAAGAAAAAAACCAACAATCCACACCAAAAATTACCCAAAAAACCCTTAAGGGGTCACCTGATGTTGAAGCACTGTCTTTACCTTTTTTTTTAAAATCCTGAACCTCAATTATTAAAAAAAATAATTAAAAAATTTGTGATCACATGTCTTGGGTGTAGCTTGATATTCAAACAAGCATTTTTGACTCTTGCTGTTTAAAAAATGTAAATTAACTAATATCACATGGGATAGCAGTATACTTTGAGATGTAATGCAAGCAATAGTGCCCCAGCCTACTTCCTTGTTAAAGAGGAAGGCATTCCAAGTAGTTTAGAGTAGCAAAGAGGTATTTGTATTATATGCTTGGAAAGCAATTGCTAGCTAGACCTTTTCTGCAATCTTCACTTGGATTAATACAAAGTAGTTTATGAATTATGGCAGTGCACAGAACACAAATTAGACAACAAAACCAGAGAGTTGTAGGTAAATGTCACCAGGGAAGACAGAAAACGTTGTACTGACTGAGTTTTAGGCACAGATATGCAAAGAGAGGTTCGGTGCATTTGAGTAACCACAGTCCAGATCACCTTTCAGGCTAATGAATACCCAGTATAATTACAAAAACCATAGGAATTTACTCAGTAGAGGATTCTTCATTAGAGGAATATATTCCAGTTCAGAGATAAACAGTTAATTAGGTCTTGTAATTTCTGAGCACAATCTTAATAAGTGTTTAAAATGTGAAAATATTCATTTACTCACGCTCATATGGTATTCTCAAATGCTTCTGGAAACTGACAAAATGTCCATTACTACTTGCCAGGGATCCACATTAATAGTAGTGTCCCCATGATAGGCAACTCCTGAGTGCAGGATTAGGGCACTTGGAGCACTTTCATCGTTTACACCCTTCCTGCACTGTCATGATAGAAATAAATCACTCATCTCAACAGAAGATTCGGTATGGATACCTTAACCCAATTAAGGAAGAAAAAGCAGAGAGTAAAGCAAGAGGATGCCTGAATTCTAGAAACCAAACACAGGAGATTTTTGTTTTTTTCCTAAGGGACCTTGAATAGTTTGTTTTAACTATGTTGAGTTTCCACAGAACTTTAGAATATGACTAAAACATAAAAATATTTTGATTTTGAACTTCAGATTTGTTTTTATTGCTTTTTTCCCCCTCCTGATCGCCTAGATTCAAGCAAACTGTAGGAAATTCCAAAAGGGTCCTAATGTCTACAACCAGCTTGCTGTTCACCCATCTTATAAAATATGCAGGCTAAATAAAGCACCTTAAAACAGGGTAGTCTGACATCAGAGATATCACACAGAATCACTGAATCAAGTTTGGAAAGAAACCTTTAAAATTATCTGGTCGAATTGTCGACCCGTACCAATATAATCAAAACCATACCCTTTAGAAAAATCCTGATATTCTTTGTGGCTACCAGTTGCCCCTGGTCCTCAGCCAGTAGAGAAAATATGTTTAGATTGCATACTGCAAACCAGCATGGTTCAAGCTTACGAAAAAAGTGCCTTGGCACTAGCATGGTCTGAACCCAAGTTCACCAGGTTCAGTCTCAGTAAGTTTTACTTGGTCAGGCTAGAGATTAATCTACTTATCTCACTGATCCTACAAGACATCCTTTAGCTTGTACTACACATCTATCATTCCTCAAGAGCACAATTTGGCATTCATCACAAGTTTGTGAAAAATGCTATATTGAGCTGAAATACAGGACATTGGATAACTAGAGGGTTTCACTCAACAGCTTAATAACATAAAACTGCACATAAACTCAGTTCCTATGGTAAGTACACTGCAGAGTGACAGCCAGCCTGGAAATAGGTGTTCTCTAGGGAACCCCTACTAGAAGCAGCACAAAGTTCATTCTAGCCTGTGATCTATGCATCAGAGGGAATGAGCAGATTCACTTAAGACCAAGAAACTGTCAATTCTCCACAGAGAACAGGCAAACCTTAAAGCATTTAAAAGGCTTCAGTACATATCTGGTATCTTTTAGTATACAGTTCCTTTTAATTAAAAAAAAATACAGCAAAAAGGAAGTATAACCTTGGAATTAATTATACTACCAATAACTCTAGCTGAGGAGTTCAAAACTCAGCTTTAAAGTGGCTTGTTTCTTAGGATTTTGTCAGATTTTCTAGGTCTCATTTTAAGATTCACCACAAAGTACAGAAATGAAAATAAACAACTTTCTAAGAAAGTGCTATTAGACTACAATTTACTACAGAAGCTTTGGGGCTTTTGAGTTCAAAACTGAAAACATTAAATTGACATAAGTGATTAATGAACTGAGGACAGGATTTTTATTTTTTTTTTAATGAAAAATGAGCTCAAGGTCACTAACACAAATTTCAATTAGCTACACTAATCAGCATGAACAGTAGCAATGAAAGATTCTCTGAATTCTCTGAACTGTGGAAATAAAGCTGCTACTTCAGACAGATAACTGTAAAGAAGCACTTCAGGGAAAGAACTGGGTTTGAGCAAGCACCTGCCTACTCCCAGGCTGTGGAGAGCAGAGGAGGTGCAGTCAATATTCTCATTTGAGTGTGCAAGTGTGTGCAAGAGCCTGTATGCAATCTGTGCAGGAATATGAGCAAACACAATAGAAGTAGCTGCCTCACAGGGGAACCACTTCAGCCATTCTCTAACAGAAACAACATTTGATAGTTACATTTTCAAAGCCCATTACATCCTTGCTAAAGCATTTAGGATTCATGAACTAGAAGCAGAGCTTTCCTGGAAGGAACACACATAGTACTACTGAATTCTTCAGTCTGTAACTATACTTGTTCAGATGACAAGTACAGAAAATCCCACTTCTGGTAAGTCCTGAAGAACTGTTTTTATCTCATTAGGAGCAGGAATATAGATGGCATGTGGCATGCTTCTATTTTATTTAAAAGTTTTGGGAAATTATCACAGTTAAACCAGATTTAGTTTTTATACTTTTAAAGTTGTCACAGCCAAGCAATATAATCAGGCCTCATACATTAGGAGATGCCAGCCCAAGAGAAAAAGTGATGACAGAAAAAACCTGGAAGGCATGAGAATACTCATGCCCCTCCGTTTTTCACACATCAGTATTTCCTTCCTAGCTGTTACAGAAACCTAAGAGTCCACACAGGAATTACTGCTTGTGTGTAAGCTGTTACACTTCATCTTCTGGGAACTGAGAAATGCTATTCTTTTAAGGATAGACTCGGCAAGAAAAACAGTTGGGAGTTAAAGTAATTGTGCATAATTACTCAGTGGCAGAAATGAGAAATCTAGACTATATTTCCAGGAGAAAGCATTTCCTAAGTATAGCAGCAGGGCCACCTTAGAGACATCTGTACCCAGCTACATTTGTTGACATATAAATACCTTCAAAATTGTACTTTGTAAAATTAGGAGCTACTTAAAGAGTGCAGTTGTTGTGCTAAGCATGTTTGCTGTACAGAAGGTAAATTCAAATTATTTATTTATATCCTCACAAGTGCTCTAAAATAATTCAAGCTTGAACAAAATTCTCTTGTCAATTGTTCTATACGTGAATCCTTAAATATTATTTAACTTTTGGTTTATTCAGATTGCCAGGTACTAAGAACATGTTTGTCATTGTACAAAACAAATGATTTGTGCCTTCCCAAAGAGGCACACAGTGCTATTTAGAAGTGCTAACATAATATATCAAACACATTGTCAAAAATACATATTGATATTACATTTAAAAATTGCTGCACAAATTCCATAATTGGCTTTAGAAACTGGAGACAACACAGACAGCATTTGCTTGACATTCATATGCACTGAAATAGCTAGAAAAAGCTAGACAAGATGATTTGAAAACATGAGCTTGAAGGACTAGAATGCTGAAGAGTGGTTTAATATAGTTTTCTGCTCAATAGCAACAGTTTTGCTATTGAATATTCCCTCAGTAAGTCCAAAACTTGTTTGAGCTGAAAAAAAAATTTAGCCAGGAGCATACTCTCCTATTACAACTCAAAAAGTACCTTACATTTCCTAATGTTTTAAGGATTGACTTTGATACCTTTAAGTTGTAAAATTTCAACATAATATGAAAAGTCGGTATAGAAACTTTCCTGCAATGCCTTGAAGTATTGTAGATACAGCGATGTTTGTGGTTACAAGTGTCAAATATTACCAGGTAATTCATCCCCAGATGAACATACTGGAGTATTTTATTTATTCTTACATCAGCTGTACTAATTTTGTTTCTACCACTACTAAGATTTTGAGCAAAAGCAACTACAAGAGCAACTAGATGAAAGAACTGCACTTCTTTAATGCATTACATTATTTTTTAGTTGTTTTACACTCCTTCTTCAACCCCAAAGATCTCTGTAACATATTCACATAATCACAACAACAGTGGGGTTGGAAAAGACTTCAGGAGCTCATCCAGAGCAGAAGCCTGCTCAAGTGGGATCAGCTAGAGCAGGTTTTTCTGGTCTGTGCCAGTTGGGTCTAACAGTTACAAGGATGGAGATTTTTAGCTTCTACAGGCAGTCTTTTCCAGTGTTTAATCACTCTCATTGCATAAGTTTCCTTGTGTTCAGACAGAATTACATGCATTTCAGCTTGGGGCTAGGGACAGTTGGCTTACTCTGATATACACAGATACCCAAGTCCCAAAGTGCAGCACGGTAGCACTGCCTCCTGAGGTGCTAGCCCATGTAGAATAGCTCAGACTCAGGCTCTGGGACACTTCTTCTTAGTGTGTGCATTCTCTCAAGTATTCAAGGTTACAATAGACACACAGCCTTTCAACCAGATTGAATCCTGGGACTGGCCCTTCCAGGTAGGTACCTTTGCTCTTGTTCCTTCACTGGCCTGTGGAAACAAGAAAGGACATCCCTCTGAACACAGAAAGGACAACTTGTCTTGCAGAAGTCAAAACAGCAATTAGAGTATTCAGTAAGACAAAACAGGAAACTAAAACTGAAGGCAAGGGGAGACTGAGTCAAGTTCTTTAATTTCCTGATATTTTTTCATGCTGCTATACAAGAAGGAAAAGTTCTATTATTCAACAGAAACGAGTTAAATGACCAGTACCAGAAAAACCCATGTTACAAACGTGGAATATTTCCCTGCTCAGAATGCAAGGAATCAAGTATGGTCCTGCCCCCAGTGTTGTCCCTTGGTAGCTCTTCCTCATTATAGAAGACGACATGATTCTTTGGCTGATAAGTATCTATTCTAGCACATGCTGTAGAATTGGCTTCAGTATGGGCTCAGGAAGAATTAAGTTTTTCTGCCTGCTTGGCTTTCAAGGTTTGTCTTGTTTTGCTGACCCTCTTTATGCACCTCATTTGTGTTACAAGCTAAGGAAAGGCTGCCTTTCCTCAGGCCTAGAGAGAACAAGGACACAGCAAATGCTTCTAGTATTGGCACTGGTGAGAAAAAACTGACCTCAAAAGGCTGTTCTCCTTGTGTAGGTAATCATATTGATCTGTATCCAGAAGACAGAACCTGCCTTAATAAAATCCAGTTTATCCTAGAAATTAAGAATTGCTATGTCTATGACCAAGGGGTTTGGCACGTGATTCTTTGTAGCAGTGTAGAAAAAACAGTACTTTATTAGAGAAATCACGGCTTCAAGAAAAAACCTCATTTATATCCTTCTTCAGGACACAGTCTTACATATTCAGTATTCTTGAACAGGCACTGAACTAGAAAAGTTGTAATGAAAAATGGTTGTAACACTGGTGGGATTTCTGAAATTACAGTATTGATAAGACAATAAAAACTTTTGTGCACATCATTTACTGTATTCCGTAATAGTATGAAGAACAGATAACAACCTCAAGATCAAGTTTGATTGACGAAATCAAGTATGTCTAATTGACTGATCAAATAGGCAAAATTTAGCTGACCTTGTGAATTACAAGCTGTCAGAAGAGTTATAAGGTCCTGGATTTTAGTATCACAGGACCACAATTCTAAACTGCTATGTGCTAGGAGAAGCAGTATGGAGATGCCAAGGTATTTACAAAAGTCTCATGAAACAATTATATCTACATACATTTTTTATTATTTTAATATTTAAAATCTAAAACACAAAAAAAAAAAAAATTCTCTTCTGATCTGCCCATGTGGAAGATATCTTAAGGATTGGTCTATCTTGATGTAAACTTACTCAATTATGTAGCACGTTACATCCAGTAGGCTGTACATGTAGAAAAGTATAGAAAAGCAGTCCAATAGATCCATGTTTGTGCCTGGTTTTATCTAATAAAATGTATTAGATAATACTTGTATAAGCAGCTATGAGTTCTTTCTTTCAGTTATCAATTGCAAAAAAAGTAAATGGAAGCAAAATTTTGCAAATTATAGGCACTTTCAAGTTTCAATTATGTTTGACACTAAGGTTACATTTCTACTAACTGCAAAGGAAGGATTAAGACATCCCACAGTTTTGCTGACTGTTTCACTTAAAATTCTATGTCAGAAGAAAGGAAGCAGAGGTGCTTGCTGCCAAAATATTTAAAAAGGGGAATTTAACCTTCACTGAATTTTTGCATTATCTCATTATACATGTGATATAAAACAGGAATTGCTGCTATGACAAAAGCTTGTATGTATTTAAATAAATCATAATTTAGTCTTAAGTTTCCTCTTGCCAGCAGCATAAACAACTGGTCCACAGCTACTAACAAAGACATTTAAACATGACTTAACACTTTGTGATAGACAATTTGATATCTGCATTTTTGATGAGGCCACTATCAGGTATTTTCGTATTATTTTGGTATGTATATAGGTTAAGGGCCCACATACGTATACAAATCCCCTGAGCCTAGATATTATATACAGACTCTGGATAAGACAGAGCTTTATCTTATTTCCCAGTTTAGCAGTAGACTTAAAAACCCTCTTGGAGGAAAATCTTTGTTTTTAAAGCCTGTTAGTTACCTCTTCACATTCATTTGTTTCAGAAAATGTAGTCTTTGCAACACATAGAAGTAAACCCATCTGCTACTATCAGAACCTAAAAGGAGATAAAGCTTTTAACCACAACATTATCCAGGGAGTTCATGTTCGGGTCATTATTCATCAAAAGCCCTGATCCACTTTCTAGTCTACCTGTCAAGTGAATATTTTTTCCCTGATGGTTTTTACGATTTTTCCTCTTCATCTGAGTTTGTGATTTGACTGCATTAAAACATGATTGAATTCACCCTCATTTTATGAGAGAAGCACTCTCCTCTTGAGTGCTATCAGGATGAGATTCAAATTAATTGAATTTTTACATTTAATATACAGAAGCTTTTCTGTTTCTCCCTGTATAAGTAAAAGCACAAGGCTGTAAATACATGTAATCTGGATATATTTAATATTTGTGTTTCAGGCAAGTAATTGTTAATTTTACAGAAACCACAGCAAACATCACACAAATACCTTGTAACTTACAATCCAGGCAAACAAAACCATTTTCTGTAATTACAGGCAATATGACCATCAAAAGTGTAAATAAAATTATGTATAGAATATGATAGAATAATTTAGGTTGGAATAGATAGCCAAGGGCATCGAGTCCAACCTTGGAACCAACACCACCTTGTCTACTAGGCACTAGCACTAAGTGCCACACCCAGGTGTTTCTTGAGCACTTCCAGGGAAGGTGACTCCAGCACCTTCCTGGGTGGTCAATTCCAATGCTTTACAACCAGATATGTGAAGGAATTCTTCCTGATGTCTAAAATCTGAATCTCCCAAGGTGCAGCTGGAGGCCATGTCCTCTCGTCCCTTGCTGTCTGGGAGAGGAGGTTGACTCCCAGCTGGTTTCAATTTCCTTTCAGGTATTTGTGGTGAGCAATAAGATCTCCTTCTTTTCTCCAGGCTAAAAAACCCCAGCTCCCTCAGCTCCTTCTCGTATGACTCACTCTCCACCCTCTTCTACCAGCTTCATTCCCCTTGCCTGGACTCGCTCCATCACCTCAGGGTCTTTCTTGTAGTGAGAGGCCCAGAACTGGACACAGCACTCGAGGTGTGGCCTCATCAGTGCCGAGTCCAGAGGGACAATCTCTGCCCTGGTCTGGCTGGCCACACCATTTTTGATACAATCCAGGATGCCATTGGTCTTCTTGGCTACCTGGGCACAGCTGGCTCCTGCCAGCTGCTGTCACCCAGCACCTTCAGGTCCTGGCTCTGACGTGCCACTTTCCATCCACTCTGCCCTCAGCCTGTGGTGCTGCAGGGCATTGTTGTGACCCAGGTGCAGGACCTGGCACTTGGCCTTACTCAACCTCCTACCTTCGGCCTCAGCTCCTTGATCCAACCTGCCCAGATCCTTCTGCAGGGCCTTCACACCTTCCAGCAGATCAACACTCCCACACAGCTTAATGCTGGCTGCAAACTGACTGAGGGTGCACTTGATCCCTAGCTGCATTTTGGAGGCATTAGAGTTAAAATTCCAAGACACGGAACAATGTAAGTACACAGGACCGTAAAGAAGTGGGCTATCCTGCCAAATATATAAGAAAAATGACTGAAAAACCCCCATAAACAAGACAAAGAGCAGGCAAGATCCTCCTTTTTGATAGGGTTGCAAGAAGTATAAAACTAAGAATGAAGAGGAGAAAAAGAAATAGAAATACACTCTATTTCTGAATTCTCTCAGAATTAAAGCCTGATGAGCTTGACTGCCTTGATTAAGAGCATTAAGGACAACTTTCACCAGTTCTAAGTACACAGGTTATCAATTCTCAGATATTGTATACTTGCAGCTAGCATAAGGCATGCTTAAAGGCCAGTTTGGTGCATGCAGTAACTGCATTATCATTACAGGAAAAAAAATTACTCTTTTGTTAATGCTTGAATTTAATAAAGTTTTATTCTAAAGTTTGAAGCTGGTTTCATTTAATAGTTTCTAAACTCTCCTACCACAAAAATCTCTAGTTCACAAACTGTATAAAGGTTTCTGTTCTAATACTAAAATTCATACTGCCCTAAATAAGAACAGGCTCTCTCCAGTGTCCAACTGAATCCATAAAAAGGATTGTCTGAACAGAGTGATGTCAGTACTTCCTACTTTCCTGTCAGCATCATAAGTACAGGGATCTGAGCTGGTCAAATATTGAATGTATGTAGGTTGTTATCAAGGCCAGGGTCTTTGTTTATCTTTCCATCACAAGTCTTCAGTCTACACTAAAGTGGGCTATTAAGAATCAGTCTACCCTATTGGCTTAGTTAAATCTGTCAAAAAGAATTTCACTGCTATGTTAAGGAAACTCTACCCTGCTTGTTACTCATGGAGAAGCTACAAAAGCTGGTATTTTATAATTGTAAGTGGGATAAAGAGACCAGTGTTTTCCATATTTGTATCTTTGTGGGTTTAGATTGTTTTGTTTTAAAGGTCTTTTTAATAAAAATATCTGGATTAATAAATGTGAGCCTTCTGCTGTGACTTTTGGTTATCTTTGTAGTATATTTGCTATACATGGCAAAGTACATCCAAATGAATTTGTCAATAGTGCTCTGGTTCCCATTGTTCTCTAGGATTATTTTAACAGCTGAGCCACTAACAAGAATCAGCCTTATCAAGAAAGAGTAATTCTCCATTCAGAATGTGACCTCTGGTCTTGGCTACTGTCATCCCCACATCTGACACAAAAGAGTTTTGCTACTACCCTCTCCATCTTTCCAAGGATCTGTCCACTCTAGGATCTAGGATCTGTCCATTCTAGCTAAGAACTATCTGAAATAGTTTGTGACTGCCCTTGGAGAATCACCTCCAGTATGATTAGACAAGAATATCTCAGCCCATGTGTTCACACACTTAAAATAGCTGCAGATCAAAGTCTGCCTCCTTAGTTTTTCAGAAACTAGACTGCACTTTGATGTTACGAATTATTCCACTACTCTGCTATGTAAACTCACAATTTTGTTCAACTGTAGGCATAGATAGGATGCAAGGCATAGGCATGCCATAGTTGGAGACTATTACAACTGTATATGCCCTGTAAGTGTTACTGTATTTCTTGGAGAGTAACTCAGATTTTCAGAAGCTATAGATAAAATTTTACATGAAAGGAAGTTTCAAAAGCCTTCACCACTATAGAAGTCATCAGCTACTGAAGGTTCCATGTTGACCACCTATACTAGCTTTAAAAAACTGTTGACATGAACTGTAAAATTTATAAAACTGAAATAAGTGCTAGGAAAAAGGACAGTGAGCAAATATTTTACTCAAATACCACTAGTGCAGCTTTCATACTGCTTTCCCAGAGATTTTAGGACAAATAAGAAAAAAAATGTGATAGCCAGAGAACTGGTAGATAAAAGTTCAGCCTTCTGAATTTAATTAAAAAAGCCAAAGGGAATATTATAATAGTGTAGAAACCATAGATGAAAAGAAAGCTCTCCCATTTATTTAAATAAATGGGAGGAGAGAGTACATAGACCATTCAGGCTGGAATAAAAGAGCTACACAGTGCCAGAAGCAGAGATGTTTGACTTACGATAAAGAACAAAGTGTAACTTTGCTAAGTTTAGTAAACACACAGAATTAGTTCTTTAGAAAAAAAAAAAAATTGGGACAAACTGTGAAGTTAAAGCTTGTAATGCAACTAGCTAATAGAAATTCAGGGTAGTCAAGTATGTGGCATGTTAAAATGACAAGAGTCATGCTTAATATAACAAATTATGAGGAATTAATACAAGAACACTTTAATCTACATTCTACATTCCAGTAAATTTTCCAATTGTTGATGCATATAATCTCCTTCTCTCTTTGTTATATTAACCAATTGTACTTCATCATACATATTAACCCAGCCAGTACTGTTCCATCCCTCAAAGCTTTATACACAAAGCTCAGTGAAAGGGGAGATATTTTGGATCAAGACAGCAACAACACCCAAAATTTACCTCCATAAAACATCCTTTTAGAAGACTTTCTCCCAGTTTAGAATGAGCTCAGTGTTTACTAACTGGCCAGAGATTCTCATTTTGAAGAATGCAGTAAAATAGAATAGTATTTCACTATTTCATCTTCCAGCCACTGCCTTCAATCCACTTGACTTTTAGGTAAATCCTCAGCTAGTAAACCTTCCTGCCCTACCCTTCCAGGGCAGGATCTACAGCTTCATATTTCCTGCATTTATATTTTTCTACAGCCAAAGAAGGTTATCTAGATCTTCAGTTCTAATTCCTTGCTGGGCAAAGGGAACACATTAGTCTGACCTGAATAGTTATGACATTACAGCACAGAGTAAACTGAAAGGTTCAAAGTCCAGAGCTGCACAAGGTAATATTGCTGAAAACTAGCAGAATTTTTAGCTGTGGAATAGCAATTTCAGATGATGCTATGAAGTAATTCTAGTTGAAAGAAAAATCCATTTCTTTATAAGGCTGCTTATAATGAACTTAAGTTACTTACTGCATGTTCAGAGTACTGAACTCTAGAATTTATACTGCAGTTTAAGTGACCATAGCATTATGGTGCTAAAGAAAACACATTTATACTGTTAAGCACCAATTGTCAGGATTTTCTAATATTCTTTAATATACCATCAACATAAAGTCTGCTTAGAAACATGAGTATATTTTGCATAAAGCAAAAAAGTGAATTGTATTAGGTCACTCATCTTTTGAATAATAAGCTTTGAGAACACATTTCAGGGAAACACAGCTGCTACAAATATTTTAGGGGTAATTTTCATTTCCTTCCCATTGCACCTCGTGAGCTTTAAAATTCAAGTACTGTTTTTACAGAATGGCTTTTGGAATACACTCCAAACACACATCATTTATTATGACACTGTTCTCAAAAAGACTACACCTATGTATCCCCATATCAGGGTGGTAGAATGGACCTACTTACACCTACACTTAAACTGAGACCTACAACACTGAGCTACATGCACAGTGGTGGCAATTTTTTGGTGAAATCATCTTGTGCCCTGAATGTTTTGATGATAAAGCAAGAGCCCTCCCTTTGCATCTTGTGCATCCATATTTCTCAGAAGTACTTGGGCTCGGTAAAACTGTTTTTTTCCAATTAAAAAAAACCACAATAACCTTCAACAAAACTAGGAAAACTAGAACCACACAGTAGGAATGCAATGCAATAGTAATGGTGGTCAGCCCCTATCTATATAGTGACAGATTTGATGTACTATTTGCATGTAAAAAATTTGAATACCTGCTTGAATGAAATCTGTGTGAGAGTTTTATTTTGCAACAAGAACAATTGTATTTCCTCAATTATTTAATTTGCATTAATAACCTCTTCCTTTTAACAATTTCTTGTATATAAAGTAGAATGTTGAGTGCTCTGCTCTATTTTCTTGCTAAAAAAACCTGCTGATGGTCAAGCAGTAACATGAGCAGTGGTGCCTAGATATACATCATTAGATTTTTCCTTATATGTAGCAGTTGAAAAGTTCATTTGTTTGCATTGGAAAAGTCAATGTGCGACAGGCAAAAATGGAAAGGACTAAAATAAAAAACTTACATTGCTGCTGGGAATTTTCCTACTTTTCGAACTTGATTAAACATAGATAGATTTCACATTCTGCAAAGGGTTTACCTTCAGTACAAGTGTTATATGCTTTCCAGCTTTCAACATATATGCAAATAAACAAAACTCAACATGGACAGTGAGAGAACTCCTTAAGTCTTTACAAAAGGGTGATATTTTATGAGCCTGAAATTGTGCACTGTCTTCCACCTCACACATAAAACAACCTCACACTTAGGAAAAACAACTAACTGAAGTACAGCAGAAGTCTTCAGTATCAAAAAAAACCAAGACTGAAGCATTCAGTATTTTTGTCTGCAGGAGCAGTGTTCAAACGCATCATGAAAGTTTTGCTTGAAGGGCAACAACTTTTATGCCAAGTGCTCAAGGAGAATCTAGTACAAAACCCCACTGAACTGTGCTGTAAGATACAGTCCTGAATATTTTGCACACTGGGCATCAGTCCTTATCTGCCTGTCTAATACAAAATTTACTACATCATCTATTTCATCCCATCCAGAAATGGGAAAGGTAAAGAAAAAGGAAGGATGGCAGTATTCATGGTGCTGCTGGGTAGTGACAATATACATTTTGTAGTTCTGTTTTGCTAATAAATATCTCTGTGATCTATTGCTTTTCTTAAAGATGCATAAAATACAAAGCAAGGAAGTCTTGATAGATTACTTTTAATCTTACAACAAATTTACTATGATCAAGATATTTTTCTCAGGACACACTTTCATGGATTTTTAAGTCAGATACGACTTTCAGACTTCACTGCATGAGAATAAAAACTAAGACAAGAAAACACTATAAAGTTGCTTGGAGATAGTACAGAAAGGTTTCCTCACTATTGAATTAGAATATGAAGTAACCCTGCTATTGTGTCACAGAGCTGTTTTATGGATGTGTCCTCACTTGGTGTAGTGTTCAAACACAGGAAGGGCAAATGCATAAAACTTCCAGTCTGGTCAATCAGTCAGTCTTCTACATGAAACTTCTTGCCTACCTGGCGATTTTCTTGCCAGCCATAGTGATCCTTTCTTGTTCCCAGACTCCCAAAAGCTCTTTTTACCAAATCCACACTGCAACACTTGGTGAACAGGACTAGAATGGTGTTACTGCTTTCTCAAAATGTTTTTATTTAGGAGTTACTTTCATTAACCAAATCACTACTCCTAAGTGAGCAAAGCTTTTTGTTCATTTATTAAGCAAAAAAAATTCCTCAAGTGTACTGAAGATCAAACCACTTACCATATGTTTCACAAACATCTAATTGCTCAGAAGAAAAACTCAGGCAAGTGGCAGTGGTAGTAACAGAGGACAGTTCTGCCCCTCAGCAGCAGTTTCCCTTTTTTAAGAGCTGTTCCTTCTACCCATACTGAGAGCAGTGATCTACCTTGTAAAGACTCATGCATTTGCAACTGAGTGATCTTGCTTGAAATGAACTGTTTCCATAAGACATTTGATAGGATTATTTTCTTCCTTCCAATTTCCACACAAGCTGTAACAGTGCACAGCTGGGTCAACATAGCCAAGAACATACTTTGACCCACTGATTATAGGAACAGCTGCCAAGTTTAGTGCATATGAAGGAAACAAACAATCTAACTGAAGCTGGAAAATTGTCCTTTCAGCTTCATACTTGAGGTTAAAGTAATTGTGCCCTAAATCCACAGCTATTGAAAGCTCTTACTATTTCTACTCTGGATTACAATTCTACAGTAACAGAGATCTAGACATCTGTGTCAAAACTTTTCTAATTGTGAATATTTAATTTTCAATAATGAAAAAATAAAAGAAATCCATGGTTTCATAAAAGATTCAAAGATTCTACAAAAAGTGCTGAACTTTTCCATCTATGCAAGAGCTTTAGTTAAGTGTCTCAGAAGCTTACCTACACCAGTAAATATAATGATCACTTGCTGCTGGTGGTGGTGGAGAAGACTGAAAAACAACAACAACAAATCAAAAATTAAATGGACTGCTCTAACAGTTGCTTTGGTTTAGACCCTTTTGACTGTCAAACCTGCCTTTTACATGCTATGAACTCTGAACTGTTATATAGCTTTCATAATTTAGAATGTAACCATATATTATATTTCTATTCAAGGGTAATAAATGAAGACATGGAATAATGCAGGCAGAAATACCTTCTTATAGTGAGACTTCATTTCACCTATAAAACCATCAAGACCTTACGATTAACAGACCTCAGTTCCTAACGCAACACAGGGGAAATATTAAGTCTTTTTTTTCCATGTACAACTGAGTTCTAATTTCAGATGCATCCAGCTGAGCTGAAATGAAACTCATTTGAATAAGTAGTCAAAATTACAGCAGAAAGTCATAAGCTGATTTTTTACAAAGAAGCAAATGGAGTTACATTAAATATTTGACATGATTATCAACACAAAATTAAGTTCTGGACAAATTACAAAAAGCTAATAGTCATTGCAGGAGACATACAATAAAGAGATCATGAGAAAAATACTTGTTTTAATTCCACTGTTTTATATAGGTGAACTAATTTACAAAGATGAGTAACTAGCAGTTGTCCAACAGTTATCCAACTCAGGTCTACGCTTTCCAGAGTAAGTACTACATAAAGCAACATGTAATCTTTCAGAAATACAAATGTCAGTACCTAAATGCACCCAAGGATCCCTTCAAATAACTGTTTATAAACAGGTGAAAACCTTTATGAAACTAGAGTGGGTCAAAGCTTTTCAGCATAGTTCCTTACTAAAAAAAAAAAAAAATAGATGCCTCAATATTTGGCAATAATATTTTGATTTTGCTGAACTTTCTCAGATCAAAGAAATCTGCCTATGTCCTTACTAGCAGCTGAGGAATGTAGATTTCCAGTCACTCCAGCCAGCATGAGAGATTCCATTCTGCTCATCTGGAAGAAGAGGCTCCAGATGAACCTTTATGTTCCTAACCACCCATAGCTGAGAATCTGGTAACTTGGGAGCTTAGTTTTTAGGGCTTCTAGTTTGTAATTCTTCAGGGCTTGTTTTTATTCTGTTGTGCGAGTCCCACTATAGTTCATTGCTCTTCTGGGAAAGAAGATCTTTGTTTTCTCTCATATAAAGTATTAAAAAATTAAAATATTGTCCTTTTTGAGGACAATGTGAATTTAGCCCTTTGTTTTGAACTGGGAATAAATACTTTAAAATACTTTATTCGAGTGGAAACAGGTCTTGATCAAGCTTAGAACAATCAGATAATAAGCAAAGAAGCTTCATTTCAGGAAAGGTAAGTCACATTAGAGGCAGGACAGACTTTACTCCTAAAGGTACACTGATGCAGCCACAAAAAGCTACAAATGAGTTAGCAACAGCAGAACCAACTGAAGCTGCTTTATTAGAGTTGTGCAAAAATACAGCAGAAAAATCTTTCAGACATTACTAAGATGAGGTCGAAGAAAACTGACAGACATGAAGGATGTGCTCCCTGTTAAGCAAGATGGGGTCATAAACATTCAGATCATCCACGGATAAACAAGGTCACAGAAGGCAGATAGCAAAGATGGAATGCAGTAATGAAAATATTAAAAACCAACAGAAAACATGAGATTGAGGTTGGTGATAAATTTGATGATTCAAGAGAAGGACACGTGTTTAGTTATAATTATCAGTTAGTTAATACCTGAAATAATGTACCATTGATGAGACATTTTATTTTACAAATATTTATAGATCTCAGTTTTCTCACTGCTATGCAAGATAGAAAAGAAAGCATAAATTTGTTGAAAGTGTGCAAGTTATACAAGAAAATAAAGCCCCTTTCCCCTCTTTCTCAACAGTTCCATGTTCTCAACTTCCCCAGACTTTGCGCACTGGGAATTGTTAACAGTAGAAAAATGGGGAACATTTCAACTAATTCGGAAGCATTTGAACTGGAGAACAGACTTTAAACCTTTTGCCTGACAACTTGACCACTTTTCACTTGGAATTTACCTTATATTGAAATCACTGCGTGAAAATTTACTGAGAGGGGAAAGGCCATGCAGGTGGCTGCCACTGTGTCTATTTGTTTTCACAGATTCTGCTGTATTTTCATTACAACCAATGTCAGCAGCTGACACAATCCTGATCCTGAAATAAGTTACTAATAACATTAAAGCTCACTCTACCTTTAAAAGTTACATTTTTCAAGAAGGGCATTTTAAAGATCATCACAATCAAATAACCATTTGGGAGAGTACACCCACGGGAAATAAATCATGACACCATTGATCCCAGCTTTCTTTACAGCCTATTCTCCCTAATTAGTGCTGAAGAATTCTGAATTAGCTTCTACTAGATTCATCTTTTGCATGTAATTATGAAGGTACACATGTCCTTGAAATAGAAGAGTAGAAAAACTAGAAAAATCAAGAGTTTCTTTGTGTAGACTAACTTATAAATCACAGCTTTCTTGGTGAACCACCTGATGTTGAAATTCTGTAATGATTTACAGTATTGTAACTTATATCAACATATGTTCTATTCCTTTGTGCTCTGGAGATAAACAACTGTGGAGATGCCACTTCTGTTTTAAATGTTAAAGCTTATGTAAGACTTAATTATAGAAGAAATTAGGGTGTGCTGTATTTTGGTACTGAGGTGTGATACTGCACTTAAATCAGTACAGTGATATTATTTAAAAACCTGGAAACAAGTGGCTGCTGCAAGATGCAGCTAATTAGTATTGTTGTAATTAAGCTAAGAAAAAGCTACTGAACAGATTTTCCAGGTATATTACACACGAAATTACAAAATAGTCAACATTCCTAGCACACAACTTGCACCAATAAATGTCATGGTAAATACAGCTTTCTTACAGTGCTATCCTAATTCTAATAAAAAGTTCCTGACACAAGCACCTTTACAGATAGAGTAAAATTTCTAAAAAGTGATGTTGATAGAGTGAGATCAGTATGCAACACCTCAACTTCTCTATCTAAATTCTGAAGATTTCTCCCTTCAGAGAAACCTGACTCATCAAAACAAATCCATCACATGCAAACAAAGGTCTGCTTGAGACAGCAGACAGCATTATACTCTTTGTTTTTACACATAGGTAATTTTACCTGTTGATTTAAATAATTTTAATGAATTCATACAAGTAGGCTTTGAAACATCATTTATAAAGCTTTCTTTTCATAAAAAATATCTCACTTCCTAAAGTATTTGAAAGTTGGTTATGCTCCAAATTTAAAGACTATTAGTCAGTGACAATGACTACTTCTAGTAGTCATCAGCAAGTAAAACCTCAAATTATTTCCCACTCTAAATAGGAGGGAAAAGTTAGGTTTGATCTGATTGGTATTAGATCTTAAAGAAAAGCAGCAAATAACTCAAAATTAGTATCTCCAAAGTTATTCACCTGAATTCTAAGAGATATTCCTCTTTGAGAAAGGGATACTCGATATCTTTAACCCACCAATACACATCCTAAGCAGCATATTAAGCTAAAACTGTCTTGAAGCCTGCCATACTTGTGGAACAGATGGGCATCTTCTGCAGTTTCCCTGTGTTCTATTGAAGAATAAATGTCAGACTTAAGCAGACTGATTCATTTTGAAGACTACCAAGTTTTTTCAAATAACAGCAAAGACAAGTACCACAGTTGGGCAGACTACCTACAGGCTTCTGCAAGCTCTCTCCTTTTAAGAAGCACATCAGACAGACAGGATTTTCTCAGGTGTGTACACATATGAGTTCCAGGTTCTGCAGACTTGAATGGTGGCTAGAGCAGTAGGTGCAGAGAGTCCTTCATAGGCCCAGTGTCACACAGGAAGAACCTTCTCATCCAGTCCAATTCACACTACTCTTGTACAGTGGTGGCATCACGGGTCTATGTCAGTCCATACATTACAGAGCAAGTTTAGCTGCTCAAATGGCACACACAGTGCTCTGCATACACTACATTTCAAAGTATTGTTCAGTCTGGATCAAATCTTTAAACCCTTCCTGCTTTTCAGGCAGATCTCTGTCTAAAGCAACTCCACATCGGTGTTCATAACACTATTTCAGATTATATAGGCTGACTAAAAAATATGCACACACATCTTTTTTTACAGCTCAACTCAAACTGAAGTGATGTTGATATGACTGTTTCTGCAATGCTTCTGACTTACTTTAATCATGGAGTGACATACAGAACTCCTGGCTCACCTGACTGGATGCCTGTACTACAAGCTAAAGTTACTGTGTGCAACTAAGCTTTCTATGTGCAACTTCATCAGTTCAGGATTAGACACTAGGTATTTAAAGATCTTTACAAACTGAAGAGTTATTACATACCATCTAATATTATAACCTGAATCCTGAAAAGTAGTTATTTCCATGAAAAGTATCTTGCTCATCCAGCTCCATGAATAGCCTAGTAGTTAGGTCAAGCTCTGTAGTCTTTGAATTAGTTTCTATGACTTTGATGTGTAACTGATATGGTGCTTCTATCAAGTCCTCTGCACAGAAACCACGCTTAAAGAGATTACTGGGCTTCAACTCTTCACCTATGGGACACCATTCTGAAAAATTCTGCAGGCTCCAATAACAACTGTATTTCTACATGTAGTTATACATGAAAAAAGTCAGTACAATTGGAATACAGTATCATTGAGGACCCCTTTTTTAATTCTGCTGGCCACACTATTGCTGATACTTACAGCCAGGATGTCATTGGCCTTACTGTAAGTTAATTATTCTCTGGTGAAATAATTTAATGTCTTGTCTTAAGAATGCTGCATTCATTTCATTTTGCATTCATTTTGCTATGAAAGAAAGGCCATGCAGAAAAATATCCTTAGAAATACCCAAAGCATAATAAACTGGTTCTCAGAGGTCAGATGTTTGGGGACTAGACTCAGTGTAATGATCTTCCTAAGACTCATTTGTCTAGCAAAAATGCAGCATAAACTCTGTTTAAGTGTTTCTAGTTGTGTGTTAGCTTGTGTGAAGGTAAGTCAATTCTCTGAGTGCATCTGAATGCTAACATAAGGCTAGAAGAAGCTTGTGACCATCAGTCTCAAAAGCTTATATATTTTCATTCAATCATTTCAATTCAAAAAATCTTTATTCATGTTTTCATACCTTGTGAGTAAGCCATTACACTGCATATAAAAGAGTTTCTACCAATCCACCCCTTTTCACAAAATATGAATAGACCAAAAGAGAATCCTGAATGCAAGCCAGTTCCCACAATTTCTGATGTTAGCTCAGGTCTGTTCAGGGGAATAGATTAATAGAAGCTCAAGAATATCAGTTTACTTCAGCACACAGTATCTTCTATTCTGGGATCTGTGTATTCATTAGCTCTCCACCTTTGCAACATATTACATAGCTACTTAAAGTAATCTGAATCCACCAATTCACAATGAATTGAAAGCAGCAAATTCTTTTCAGCCTCAGCTTTCCAATATGATCTTATTTTACAGGGAATAGAAAAATATTATTTCTGTTGAGTCTTAAGGTAAAATACCATAGAAAATTAAAGTAGTTATAACTATTCTAATTTAAAAAGTCAAGTGTAAAATTTTTGGGTGTTCAATAAATCTCAGAGCAACAGCTAATTTCAAACCTAATCAGTTTTATAGGACATTTAGGGTGTGTTTACATCAACTCATTTGCAGGATGCAAAAGTTATTTATTATTGGCAAAATCATTTCTATTAGGCCTTCAGAGGAGGTTCCTCCCTGTTTAGTTCTCACAATTGCAAACCAGTTTTTGGGGCATACCTGAGTTCATGGGTCAAGACACCCTCCTATCATCCTAGGAAAGACTTAACTAATAGTTCCAGGTACCAGCTCAAGGTGCTTTCTAATTTTAGTTCTAAGGGCCCAAATTGTCTTTATACACTGTGAATTAAGACCAAGCATAGTGTACTAAATGTAATAGCATTAGAGCAAAGACTAGGGTGTTCAGTTCAAAGTAACAAAGGCCATTGTAAAATTTTAATCCTAAATGGTTTTAGGTCCAAAATTCTGTGGTGGACATAGAACTGAGCTTTCTGTGCTTTGACAGCATTATTCTAATCAAATCTGTCATCTAATGTGATCTCACAGGATCCTCGAGTAGGTAGTTTAGGGTAACTGGCTAACATGCATTTCTTCTTCCAGCAGAAAAACTGACCATTACTTCCATATTAATCTGTTTTTAATTATATATTCTAAGAAAAACTAGCAAATTCTAATTAAATCATTGTACATCTACAAAGTATATTCTACTTTCTTTATTTTCTGATCTAGTATCTCAGTCAAATTCTTCACTGAAGACATGCAATCATTACCCTGAATGCATCAAGCAAGATCTACAACTGCAAAAACATTCTGTACCACAAGCCATACTGACATTATGAAAAGTCAAGAACTTAAAATTCTAGTGCCTGTGCACAATCTGCATGAGGCTATGGCACTCTGCATAAAATGTATATGTATGATCCCCACTTTTATGAATACCACACTGCATCACTCTGATGTTATATGTAACAATATGGCTGAGAAGACATTGCTACTTAATTTTGTCAGCCTGTCCTTCACAGCAACTGGTAGGTAGTAGCCTTTAGACACAGATGATTTTTATATTTTTGAACATACCATAAAGAAAAAAAAAATTCAGGAGAAATTAAAAATAAACAATATCTTCAGGGGAAATAAACAATAGATTAAAAATCTGGTTATTAGAATACTTCAGAAAAGCATTTTCCATTAATTTGACAAAATGTGATTATATTAATTGTGTGGAAAATATGATGCCTTAGGTTTTTTGCTTTTATATTTTTCAGATTCTGTGATGGTTTAGTGTATAGTTCTGAGCTTCATATTAAGGGATGGTAAGTTCTTTTCACAGAGTAGGGAGACAAAGCAATTCCTTCTCTAGCTGGGGACCAAGGACAAATGATCCAAATTTCAGGTCCAAGAGCATAAACAATGTATACTGAAGAGAGAAAAACAAGAAGGACAGGACTTCATAACCTAAAGCTGTAATTGGACAATGAACTCCAATGTGCAAATGGAGCAGAACTTGTAAAAGTGAGAGACCCTGTGACTGGTCATGCATTTTGTGACCATTTTGGTTCATCTTGGGTGTAGCCCTGGCTGGGCTCTTGTGCTGCCCAAGGTGGATCCATTGAGGCCTTTTAATAAATACCTGCTTTATTCTTTAACTCTGTGTAGCCTCTGTTCTAGGTCAGCCTTGACAAGGCATCAAATGAACTATAAAAAGTATTATAATTATATGATATAGGGTCAGTCTGTTTTACCTTTTCTTAGCAATACTGCAATGATTGTGGCTGCTTCAGTGAAACACATTTCAGTTGTATCCAGAATGTGAGCTAATAAAGCAAGCTAACTCAAATGACATTTCCTCATTTTAGTGGAGATTGGCAAGAATTCTCTTGTTGCAGAGCAGTGAGGTGTATATAGAGGGACTATGCACCCTCTTCTCTAC
Source organism: Urocynchramus pylzowi (assembly GCA_013397555.1). Classification (NCBI taxonomy): domain Eukaryota; kingdom Metazoa; phylum Chordata; class Aves; order Passeriformes; family Fringillidae; genus Urocynchramus; species Urocynchramus pylzowi. Next base: position 2,450,458 of record VZRH01003699.1, read on the forward strand.
CACCCCTTCCCCCTCAGTTATTGAAATCTAGTAAAAGCAGCAGTTTTCTTTTTCACCAGGTTATGGCAGCACCTCATTTCACACTTGAGTCAATTCCCACATCACTTATAGCTAAGAATAAACTCATCAGTTTTCACATGGGAAAACTGAAAGCACAGCCACACCATTCATCAGGAACATCATTCATTCACTGGTCCTCCCAAATACACTTTTACCTAACTACTCCAACTGAGCAAAGTGATCCAACAATTGAGACATATTTTAAAAATCCCTAGACACAGATTATTTTCTGACCCATACTGGCAAGATTCCTCATAGTTTTACTTCAAGTTGAACACAGCAATTGCATGGATTACTAAAGCAGTTTTGATTTTCTAGATTTCAGATTATTACATCTAAATTGTCATGATGCATCTAGGTTTTCATCTGTACAGTGGATAGTGATATTAACATTTCTACATTATTCCTTGAAGTTATTCTATAAACTAATATTGAAGACTAATTCCTTGATATTTAAATGCTCTTTTGATACCTACTGCACTACAGAGTCACTACTGTCAAATGCAAACCAGATTTTATGAAAGGACTCCCTGAAGCACTAGAACTCCAAGTCTATATAAATATTATTCAAATAGTTTTATGAAGTATTTGGTGTGTTTCACAGACTTTCTGGCAAGGGCTTCAAGCCTCTGCTTCCCCATGTCTGTTGCTGAGAAACACAGGCCCCAGTTTTCAAGCTTTTATAGCACAGTTGCAAGCACTACCTTTATATAAAACCAGCTTGGCATATCTTGTATGCCATACCCAGCAGGCTTGCAAGAAAGCACATTTCTACAGAAAGAGAACATGTGCTCAATATCCAAATAAGTATACACAAAATGCATCTATTTCTGTAAAAAACACTGCCTGATTTTAAGACTAGCAAGCAAAAGAAATTAAAATGTAAATTTTATAGAAGTCTGGTTATGCTTTATCTGAGGAAACACATTTCTGTGATAGCCCTGAGGCCTTGATGATTATGTCAATTTGTCCTTCACTGCTCTATATAAAGATTGATGTTTCCCTCCTAACCAGTAATAGTTAAAATACTTTAACTATATTTTCAAGGAAGACCCTATATTTTCAAGGAAGGCATTTTATAGAAATTGTCTGTCTAATAGCTGCCTACTCAAACAGCTAAAATCCAGGAAATATTAATAGAACAAAATAACTATCTGGTAGTTCCTAATTAGCTATTTTTAATTTGATTACCCAGAGACTTTCTAGTATTTCTTTTAGGTGGTATACTAGTTTGTTAACTTTAAGTAATTGACATTATAAACTGATTTTAATCTCTGATACATCAGCTTAGATGTGTATATATCAAGATATGAGTAATGATAAAATTGAAGGCCTACACAACTAAGGAAACACATGGAAATCTAAAAATTCTAACTTTACAGAACTCTGATTACCTATTGTGTTATGTGCTCTGAAGTCTGAATTTTATCTTTTATTAGCTATATTGACAAATATCCCTCAAGAACACAACTTGTGTGGGGTTTTTTTGTGGTAGATATTCCATCTTGTTTCACTCAGTCTGGGCTAGCTCTAGCATGATCCTGAAGCATTTCCAACCTAAGTGCCATAGACCTATGGCATCACATTTTACAGATCCATCTTGTCTAACTACATTATTTGTTAATGGAAACACCTGAAGGGCCTCCATATATGTTTTTATTATGTGCCATTAATAGAGGGACCTTAAATTTGTGTTGATATTAACTACAACTATAAAGAAACATTGCTGGTCTTAGTATTTACAGATGAAACAGAAACAGTTGCCTTGACTTTCTTTTCTAATGCAGTCTCTTAATAAGGCTTTAATAAAGATATTCCCATTCTTCCTGCCACCCTGTCTGTGGCTGCAGTATTATAGCTTTCTATCTTCTGGAAGATCTATAGGAAAAGGAGCTCCTTTTGTTGCACAGTTATCACACTGAAAGAGCTTATAAGCTTAAGAATCTGTATTTAAAAAGACACTCATAAAAGGGCTGTGAAAGAACCACTTACTATGGAGTCTGCTTCATACAACTGGTAAAACTTAGTGCCTAGTGTCACCTCTAGTCCATTAGTCTTTAGTGTCACCTCTAGTCCATTAGTCTTTGCAATTTTTCTGGAACTAACTTCCCATGAACCTTGCAAAAAAAAAAAAAAAATTGAAGATAAATACAATTTCAAAAATTAAGTGCATTAACTTTTGTAAGTGGTACTGGTACTTTTGTTTATTTTCTCCCATTTGTTCTGTTGAAGAACTCATCTTCACATTTACCCATTCACCCCAGGAAATCAGTTTTCAGGTTTATGCACACCTTTTCTTAATGTTTATTTAAGATCAGGTTTTCCCTTTTGCAGTGCCAAAGGCATGTGATCCTCAGAAAAAGTTGAACACTAAAAAAAAATTTTAAATTTATTTAAAGTAAGTGCTTTTCTTTCACGTCAATATAGAGTTCAACGTTACTTAACCCCAAGAAACTTTCCTCTGAGCACTGCTTTTATGAAGTGTAAATCATTGAAGACTTTTTTTAATTTGGCACAAAACAAAGCATTGAGTACTTGCCCAGTTATCCAACTATATATACTCATATATATAGTTATATTCATATACATGAAACAGAAATGCTCCAAACTGCCCCAGAACAGCTGGAAAAACAGAGACCTTTTTGTTTTTCTTCTTTCCACTTAAAAATGTCAGAAGGAAAGGAATTTTCACTAGCTAGATAATCTAATTCTTAGATATAAGCTATTTGAAGTCCTGTCTATATCTAACTCTTCATGCCTGTTAATTACTATAATGACAAGTTGTTGTTTTTCATTTTTTTTTCTGTAGAGAATCCACAAATCAAAATATGTGCAGAGGACAAAGTATTTAAACATGAGGAAATGGATAGGCAGCTAAAGTAAAGCAGGGTAACAAAAATGTGTGATCAGAGTACTGTCAGGGAAATAAATAAAATTGCTTGTGTTTAGCAGTTCATCTGAGAACACATTATCTGTAGACTGTACAGCTGTATTAGAGAGTGTACTTTAGTTAATTTGGAAGCCTTTGAAAGAAAGAATGGCATCTGGAACTGAAAATCTATCATAATGATTGGTGAGCTTCCCACCTGTGAGGTGGAAAAGCACAAGATATAACACAAGATATAACCTGCATTCACTGAACTTCAGATATGCCAGTGCTTTGGTAAGAATATGAACTAGTTCAAGTTGAGAAAATTACGGACACAAGCAGTTAACCAATTTGTTCCTGCATATCATATCAGGATATAAACTTAAATGAGCTTTGAAGATGCAATCCTAGCAAGTCAACAAAGATCAGCACTCTGATATGTCCCTACTATTTCAGAAAATGCCATCAGTTTCTGTATTATACATGCTACCCACATGTGGCACACATGGACTGACTTGATGTAACTACCATGTGTCACACTTTATTTGTAAACACTTACTTAAATACAATTGTTGCTACTTTCTAGTATTGCAACAACAGAACTACCAGAACAAGAAATGCAAGCTTCAGTTTAGAAGTATTGTATTTATTCAAATACACTACACCTATCTGCTCTGATGGATGGATGCTATAGACAGAAGAAAAAAGATGACATTCACTGAGAGGAAAAAAACACCCTGCAGAGTTTCTGGTCCATTAAATTTCTCTAGATCTTTAGCTTCAGCTTATTGAATTGTCTTTTAAATTGTCCTGAGACCAACAAAAATATCCAACATACTAATACCTGCTTTTTTATTATAAAACTCTTAACAGCATTAATATGATAGTGCTTGTGTCACTACTCAGTGTTACCATTGAGCATACTTCAAGCAGTCCAGTCCCACCAAACTTCCATCTCCACTACTGTAATCCCCTGCACAGCCATGGTCTGACCCAGTTGTTAGTTTGCAGGTTACAGTCTCCTTTCACCATTCCTTAACTCTGCTCATGTAGATCATCAATAAGATATGCCTTGTCACCCCAGCAGCAACTTCTTTCTAATTCTGACTAAATATTTAAGTGCCACGTGTTTCACATCAATACACAAACCCAAGTTATAGAAGCAGAAAAAGGCTTCTGTAATTACCCATCTTTTCCAGCTTATTTTAAATTTCAAGATATAAAATATTCAATGGAGATCAGTTACCAAGATATGCAATTTATACACTTAAAAAAATGACAGTCTACATTACAGAGGTGCTTTTCTTGAAATACATCCTTTAACCTAATGCATCAATAGCCTAGCAATCCAAATAAATCTTCTACTTTGAAGGAAATATTCAAATATAATGAAAATATGAATACCTTGAAATGAGAACAATCCAGCAAAAAAAAGGTTGCAGCCTGCTTGCCAGATAGTGTGCAGGGTTATAACCCAGGATATGCCTGTACCCTTCCAGTGTTGCCCCTTCTTCTCTGTCCTGCATGGCAGCCTTTACTACCCCACGAGGCATTTACGACACACGTGCTGCATTCACGCACAGCGAAGAAGAGCAAGCAAATCTGTCACTTGCTAGGAAGCATCAGACCTTTACCTCCTTGTCCATCTGACAGGATGGCTGCTGAGCTCACTGCTCACACCTTAACCTTCTAGCTGGGCTCATTTATTTCCCAGGAGACACATTCAGAAAACTGAGAGCTACAGGAACAGTGGCAGGTTCGCAGAGCTCTCTTGGGGGAGGGGAAATTCCAAACCAAGAAAAGCTTCTCAAAAAAGGTTTATAGCTTTCCAAGCTTACATGTAGACTAAGCAAGGACAAGCCTAATAAAATTAATTGCTTCACAATAGCAAGCTTTGTGTTTACATTCTGAAAATACTGTAAGCTGTATCTGCTTAAAACAATATTGAATGGTCAGGTGGCTTGCAGTTTTAAAGCATGTTAGCATAATCAGCCTTAAATTAAAACAGATGGGAATGACAGATATGTTAAGGTTATTAAAGACCTCTAAAGGATAGAGTTAAATAAGGTTACCTAATCCAACTTAGAAGGGTATTATGAATTGCATCACTTAAGCAAGAATAGCATTCTTGTATCTATTTTTGATTTTAGAAGACTAAATGAAATTACCAACACAATTTAACCAATGGCATGCATAATATATGTCTACTTGTCTCAGTTTTTGAATGAAAAAACAGGATGTTTCCTGATGTTGAAAGGCTTTCATACAGATCTTTTAACAATGAAGATGATAATTCTCCTGATGTTGCAGGACATAGTGAATGCTCACAATAAATCAGCATATTAAAAATCAACATATAGTATCTATTTAGGGAGAATGAGAATTCTACCACTAAAACCTCAAATATTGTGGTACAGACTTGTCAGATGTTCTCTTAAACAAAACCCAAAAACCCCCAAGCCCTTCAAAGCTTACAACACATTGTTATTATCACCTGTGCAAAATGTGTAATACAAATTTAAGTTAACAATCTTGTCTTCATACATGCAACAGCTATTAACTTGCCTTTTAAGGGCTTTTTCTTGCTACCATAGCTATGGTGAAAATGGCTATGATACCTCATTGTTTGGTGTACACAAGTGGAGGGGGAACCTTGCCTCAACCTTCCACACCTGCACCAATACCGTGTTTTCTTCCTGTGAAACGTGTCAGCTCAGTAAAGAGTTTTCAACAAGCAGCCAAACTAGCTTAAAGCTTTCTAGTCATATACAAATGAAGTGGGAAACATGGTTAAGAGCCTGCTCTCATCAGAGAGAGAAAAACCACAATACACAAGGTAAATGCTTAGCAGCAGGCCATCTTGTAAAGGCACCTTCATGCTCCTTCCCCATGGAAGACAACAGGCTGCTCAGAAACCCAACCAGGAAGCAGAGTTAAACATGCTTTCTGAGGAGAGGTGACAGAACCAGCTTCCTGGCAGAACAGGGATTTATGACTCCTGTTTGGGTTTTGGTATGAATAGGTGTTAATATGCTGAGACTTGTCAGCTACAATGCTAGCTCAGTATGTACAAAATCCATATAATATCCTTTTTAAAACTTCCCTGCCCCCATCTTTACAATCCCCAGACTAACAAATCCCAGTTCCCAAGGTTAATTGAAGATTGGGTAACAGCACTGGCTCTCAGAATATTTTTTCTGAATTTAGATGCCGATATTGAAGTAAACCCCATTTTGCAAAAAACTTGGAAATTATTTTTGAGGATTTCCAACATCAAGGTCAAAGGTACATGGACAGTTTAATCAAGCTGGAGCACCTAACATCTGAAGTTCTGTCACTGTAAACTTTAAATTTTGAAAGTGTGACTGAGGCTTTTCAAAATCTTTCAATGTCTCTATTTTTGAAAGTAAATGACCCAACACCTATATTTAATATACAATTTGCTAGTAATTATGAAATCTTTATTGCTTCTGCTGCACCAGAAAATGCAAAGTGATCAGGAATCAGGTTGTCTACTTCATGGCCTTTGTAAGATTAAACAAAGAATTTTATTCAGCTACAAATTGCATTCAACTGTTTAAAGATATCTCCATAATTGAAGTTTTCCTTGTGCATTTATGTATAACAGAGCTGTGCTAGGTCAACCATCACCTATTGAAATGTTCAGCTACATTTTCCCAGCTGCAGGGCACTAACAATATCTGGGCACATTCTAACCATCCACCAGGATTTAAAGTAACTGAGCTGAAATCTAACAGCAGTATAATTCACTAAGGCTAAATTCAATCAGCACCCAGAAGGAAAGGGGATTAGAATTAGCATTCTAAATCTGTGTTTGGTAGATACACTTTCATTTCTATTCAGTAGAGAAAGTTGCAGTGGAGAATATGAAATGGAATCTTTGCTAGTGACAAAACACATCATTCCAAGGTATTATTCCAAGTATATTAAGTGAAATTAAAATGCTTATCTCTGAGAACATCAGCCTCTATAGCACCAGAAGAAAATTTAGACTCATTAGTTTCATTAAAGAGAGCAAACATCAAGACAAAAGAAGAGCTTTATCCATAAAAAGCCCTCCAATATACCTTAATATAGAGAAAGCTAGTATATTAATCTCAGTACTGCTATTTTTCACTATTCTACTTAAAGGTGTTTTTAAAGCAGTTTCTTATATGGTAGAAGTTTTGGCACAGGTATTCTTTAGGCCTGACAGATATATATCCATTTGAAAATACCTTAAACTGACTTCTAAGTGACTTCTGGCCAGTTGTACCAGAGTTACTCATGAAGTTCCCTTAAACAAGAACAGTGTCTTTTCTTAAATGTGTCTTGAGAAAATGAATCTAAAAGGTTTCATGTAAAGTGGCTTTATTTTTTTTTAAGCAATATTTTGGAGGACAGCATGAAGAATTGAAGACAATGCTATAATCATAACAGATCTTGGAAGAACAGAGGAAACCTGTCTCAAGTCACAAGAAAAGCATTACCGAAACAAAAAAACCCCATGTGCCACAATTTAATTTTCTTGCATTATTAAAAAAAAAATCTCAACAATCTCAATTAAATAAAAATCTCAACAATTAAAAACAAAGATCAGCTACTTACCTTTGTCAAATAGATCAAGTTAATAATGAGTGTGCAATAACGCCAGGCTTTGCACCACCGTGACAGTGCACTTTTGTTTGTTTTCATGAACTAGAAATTCCTTTTTAAGGACTGTCAAGTGTCAGATGATTCTAGAAGCTCTGACTATTAAAAAAGCCAATTGCTTCCAGAGAAAGCAAGATTTATCAAAATCTAGCAGGTTACTGAGTTGAAACAGTTACTGATGAAGTAAATATTACAAATATTCAAGGGAGTCAATATTCCACTATTTTTCCTTGAAAAATGTTATGTTCTACTTGAAAAACACTTGAAAAATACCAGTTAGTGTGTTAACTGGCTGAAAGCTACCGACACTGTCATGCTGCTGTTATCTGAGGCGTTAGTCCTACAGCAAACTCAATTCTGCATAGCACAAGCCCTGCTTGCCCTCTGGGGCACTCCCAGAGCTAGGAGGGACAGGGGCAGTTGGGCTTCAAGAAAGCACAGACAGATTTATCTGCAACTAATGGAGAATTTGTTGTTTTCTTTCTCTGCAGCAGCCATCACTTGCAAACTCATTCCCACAAATAAATTTGATCTCCTGTGCCCTTATATATATATATTTGGTACCTCCTGTACCAAATACTGAGTTGTGTAGTTCTTAAATGGCAGGTTCTTCTAAACAATTCTCACTTATTTTCATAGCACCTACTACTCAAACAGGTAAATAACTAGTGGAACTAGCACCCTGCTACTAAATACAGTTTTTCTGTACATTATCTATGGGACTCAGCCTCAAAGCACATGATGTACTAGCAGTCAGATTTCAACACTGCTGGAATGCAAAGCCTTGACCAGAAGTCAATGTTAGTATCCTATGTGTCAAAATGAAAAATTTCAGAAGAAAAGAGCAGCTGCTTCAAAGAATGAATAAAAAGTACAACTATGAGATTAAATAAAAACCTAGGAGGTGCTCACATCCTCAGGGGATTGGTATTTTCTCCAATCCCAGAAAGACTCTTTAGCACATTCAAGTACAACATACAGGCCTATGTAAGGCTACACTGTAGAAAGCAAAACTGACAAAGATTTTGATCTCCATTAGAAAAGCTTAAGAGCACAACATCTGTTTATTTAATATCATATGCCAGGGTTTTACAAAGTCTCAATAAGGAGGGCTTTCAGAGTCTACCAGGCAATTGGGAAGACTGATAGGATATTATGATAGCATTCAATATGTTTGAGTTCATATTGACAATGGCACACACTACTTTGAATAATATTATTGTGCAAGTTTCCAGTTGTTCATTATATCCCCCCACTATTAGTCACAGCTGAGTACTGTAAGGCAGAAGGCAAGCAGCTGTCTTGGGAAGAAATAGCATCAGTCTTCACTGCCTACTTCAAATTTTGCAGAGTCTTGGAAGCACTTGTCTCTGAGAGAAAAAGGAGAAAAGAGTCTGCAACAGAGCATTACACAATAGTAAAACTGTGTCAATAGAAAAACAGAAGCATCTTTACCTCTCAATTCACATCTCATGAAAGTGGCAGAAGTGCCAGACCTGACACTTTCTCTCCTCACAGCCTTGCTTCTGCTGTATGAGTTTTCCCTTATCACTAAGAAGCTTTGTTTCAATAAAAAATGATAAAAATGCCATGGAGTTAACAAGGAATGTAACAGCAGAATGGGTGACTACAGGAACAGCAGATAAGACTACTTATAGCACTTTGCCCCAGTTGAGAATACACTGGCAGAAAATTGGTTGAGGTTTGTGGCCAGTTGGGTTGAAATAACATTGATACTACAGTAGACACTTGGCATTTCTTTCATTCAGAACTGCATTTCCTAACTGAAGATCAGATGCATTTTGCTATTTCTTCTCTTCTCAGCAATGTCTTAAATTGGAAGTTCCTAGGAGACAGGTTATGTTCAAAAGGGATAAATGAAATCAGAATATAAGATGTAGTTATTTCTACTATTTAGTTATATTGTTAAACAGAAGTGGACTACCTGAGGGAACCAGGGCTGCAAACTGTGCTTTGTCTTTAGCTGTCAGCAAACACTATGGCAGATTCCAAGACATAAAGGGAACTTTTTATCCTATCACATCTAATGAGGAAATATTTTACCACTGTCATTTTAAACCTTGTTGCCTCCAATCCTCACTGTTGATTGTACCCAGACAATGTAACTCCAAGACCCTACTCCCAAGTGCAAAGCAGACTAACTTTGTTACAGCAGTATGACTGTAACAGCAGTCCCAGTGAAGAGTTAGAGAACCTTCAGTTAAGCCACACACATGCAGAAAAAATTTGAAAATACCTACTCTGAGTGCTATTACAGAGTCTTTTCACTTATCAGTTGGTTTTAGAAAGGTCACTTTTACATTTCTTGTAGTAAATGTAGCTGTAACTATCATTTATTTTGGCATCTAGCTGGTATTTGGTGGGCTTGATATTTTTACACATACAGTACACTTCAAATACTTCACTGAAACAGTTCACTGTTTTGTCAAAAATGAAAATATTAAAGATGTAAGACTCTCTGAAGAAATACAAGTTCTGTTCCTTTGCCAAAGTTGATACAGTTTCCATGAAAAGCAAACTGCCCTCTAGCCTTGCACCAATAAAACTGTGCAAATAACTCCAGCTCATATTCCACTCCACAAGGATTCAGCTGCTTCATAATAAATGGGTTACACTCTAATTCTTGTGCCCTGCCCAGCAGCACTAGGCAGAGGGGTTACATTGAGATCAGTTGGGTGGCTAGCTTCTACCTTAATTTATGAGCCAAGCAGAGTTTGAATTTTCACTAACTTGCCACAGCAAAACAATTTAATATTCTAGTTTTCTCTCACTTCTCTCACTTCTCTTACTTCTCTCAAAAATAACTACCATCATTAATCAGTTAGTTCTTAAAGCACACTTGCCATAGAAAATACAACTAGTTCATAGTGGCAAAGTGAAATTCCATCTACAGATGCTTTATCCAGGGTGAAGACAACTTAGTTCTTATTCTAACTTCCACTATTTCTTGACATATTACAGTGATTTTGTCTATACTAAGTTTTTGTTAGTGTGAAGCCTGGTCATGTTCTGTGCAACATGGTTTTTGTATTTGAATTACTGTATTTTGGTAAGCATGCAATTAGTGTCATTTTAGTTAACTCAGCTTTCCTTAATCCAATATTATGAAAGCAATAAAAGGCTTGGAAAAAGGCTAGGAGAGATACTGAAGCTGTTCTTCTCAGTAGTAAGCATGAAACACTCGTTTGTTTTGTTGGTATTTTTAAAGAAAAGCTATCTTGACCATGTTCTCAACCCAACTCAAGGCTTCTGTCACTAATTCCATTCAGTACTGAAATGAAAACTTACAGAAATAGTTTCTCTATGAGAAACTTAAATAAAATATATGAAAGTTGAGTAGGTGACAATCTACCAGGGCCAGCAAATTAAAAGCTTAGTGTGTTATACATTTAGATTTTACGCATAAAAATTTTCTCCTTTTAAGAAAAAATGAGACTCTATTCAATATCATAAGCAATGTAATTAGGGAGGTGTGGTAAAAATAAATAAGGTAAAAATCACACATCCACATAATTTGAAAAATCTTGAAACAGGAGGGACCTGGACAGAAACAAACCTGCCTCATTCACAACACAGAATTAACTTTTAGGAAGAAAAAGATTTTTTATCATGCCTACAATTCAGCCCCAAGGTCCAGAGCTTTTGTGGCTTGAAAACAAGATTTCATAGCTATGGGTGCTCCAAAGCTTGTGTGCTATTGGGTAGATATTACAGCAAACAGTCTCCATGAGGAACAAATATTGCTAAGTTAAATGCTCTGCTTTATGGTAGACTATAACAGGTGCTTTATTTTAACACTATATCAACATCCATTAAGTTCTCACTGAGAAAGTCAATTTCTCTAGGGTTTAAGGTGTTCAACTGTTCCTTAAAAAAACCAAAACTCACTTCCCTCATCTTGCAGAATGTAAAGGATACAGTTAGATTATAGAAATTGGTGTGGCTCTTTATCTCATAAAATATCTGTATGCTATCTTTCTCCATATTTAAGTCTCTCACAATCTTAGCCCCTCATATAACTACTAGATTAAAACTTTTTAAAAATTAGAAAATTATTGCTTTCTAACAGAAACCAAATCTTTAGTTTTGGCACATTACTGCTAAAGAAACTATCAAAAGGTTGACAAGAGAAAAAAGTATATAAAGCAAAGCAGTATTGGAACCTTTCTAGGAATTAAGTTAAAATACTCTTCAAAACAAGCATTGTTTTTTATAGCTAATATCATACCTAGTAATAGTCATCAAATAACTCCCTATTCCACGCTAGTTATCAGGCCTGTATTAAAATTTTTAAGGGGGAAGTGTGAAACATTAAGAATTAATCATTAGCACCCCAAGAAAAGCCAAGAATAAACATTTGTGTCACTGCTCATGCTTTTTGTAATGACAACTATTTTGCATCTGCACACACAGAAACAACAATCCTATATTGCTCACCATTTCATTCACAATTGAAGGTAATTGTGGAGTTAGAGCAGTAAGAATATGGAATGGAGAAAGAAGGCCTTGTGCAGGAGAGGGGGGCATGTCCTGCAGGGGTGGGCAGAAGCCTTCTTAAGGATTGGCAGATGCTTGGGTGGGTGTCACAGGTGGGAAGATGCCAGGGTGTATTCCTAAAGTGAGGGATGGCTTTTGGGCAGGCTTGCACCCTTGTGAGACGTGAACTGCCAGTGAGCAGTGCAAACTCATCCAGGGTGACACATGCTTGTGAGCAGTTTCTGCTTGCTGTGGGACCAGGAGAAGTGAGGCTGCAGTTGTGTTCAGAGGCTGAGGGTCTCCTCTGAAGCAGATTTTGGGCTTGTGGAGAAAGTACTCACTGCATGGTGTCAGGAAAGGTTTCCACAGGAAAGGTGCAGAGCAGTATATGCCTTCCACAGGTAGGGTGCACACCAGATGGTGTTTGCCAGCAAAGTGCCTTGTGTAAGCATTTGGGTGGGCTTGCAGACTATGGACAAGGGATCTGGGGCATGGGGGATGGCTGAGAACAGACAAATGGATTTGTCCAGAAGGAGAAGATGCCTTTGAAGGTGGCAGGGTGAAGTGTGCTGTGGCAGCATGCGTCCATAGGCTAAGGGATTCAGGAAAGCCTGTGGGCTTCTGAGCAGTGAGTTGCTGGGGGAAGGAGAGCCTTCTGAAAGACTTGCACATGCATGTGTGCAGCTGCCATATGGTGTGAAGGTGGTGGGGGTGGCACCACGATGCTATTCATGGGCTGAGTGCCTCATGTTTTGGTGGGCTTGTCTTCCAAGAGAGGACCTGTTATGTGGGGGGGCCCTACCCCCGAGTGGAGTGCCTCGTGTTTGGAGCAGGCTTCCAGTCTTGAGAAAAGTGGTTGTTTGGAAAGCAGAAGCCACCACTAAGTGGGACAGAAGGTCTTGAGAAAGGACTGGGGATATGTAGGGAGGAGCCTTGTCTAGGGGTGGCAGGGGATTGTGAGGCAAGACATGGTGGGCAAAAGCTTGCTGTGGTGATTGTGTGCAAAGTGCATCCTGTTAGGGCAGGCTTGTAGCTATGGAAAAAGGCACATTCTGTGGGACAAGGAGGAAGCCTTGTCCTGGAGTGACCACTGCTTTTGCTCAACTTCCATTTGCAGTGTGGGCCTTGTAGGCAACAACAGTGTGATGAGTGCAGTGATTTATGTTTGAGGGAGTCTCATCTTGAAAAAAGGCCATTCCAGAAAGTGGGGATGGGTGCCTGTGAGTGGCAGATGCCCCCAACAATGACAAGTTGCATGAGGGACGACTTGAACTCCTGTGCATGACCTTCTCAGTTTACTACCCACCTCCCTTCCCCACATTTTAGGTTTATTTACAGGGACAAAAAACCAACCTTAGAAAAAGTTAAAATCATGTGTTATCTTACCATCTATGGACTTTTTTTAGTGCTACTTTTCTTAGCTGCCTCCTTAATGCTTAAACTGACCACCTTTCTTTGGAAAGACTTGAGACCCACTTTAAAACAAGTTCACAGAAAACTGCTGTAGCCCAATTCAGATTTCAGCTTCTACTCTGACTATTCTCTTCTGACTCCCTGCTTTAGAACACATGCTTTCTGGACTATTACACTTTAATTTGTAATTTCTCTTTCCCATCCTTCTCTGCTTTATTATTGTCTATCAGAGACACAAGCTACCCTATGCCCAACCAGCTCAAATTCCCTCTCAGCACCTACCTGTTTCCAGTCACCTCAGTTCAGCAGGGATTTTTTTTTTTTTTTTGCTGTTGTCTTCATGCACAATCCAGATGGAACTAGAAGGATCAAACAGTGCAGTTAGGTTTTTCAGGGTGATTCTCTGAAGCTGCAAGAACTTGTGATGCCTGGAAGGCTCTACTGGTGTGCTGCAGCTGGCTATAGTTCCCAGGTTAGGAATCCCTGACGTTTTTCTGTCTAATGCTGGTGGTCTTTTTAGAATTTGGACTGAGGCTAGTATGGGTTATAATTTAACTTGATTGGTATGAAGCTACTTTCATTCCAAATACTGCTGGCTGGGCCAAGCACACTGTTACACTTGGGGTGTTCAGAGACAGGGTAAAGGTGACTGATAATGTCCACATTTTTTTGTTTGCTGTAGAGGAAATAGGTGGTGGGCAAAAGTTGAAATGAAGAGAAGGAGGAAAATCTGACAAGTGAGTATGGTACTCTAACACCTAGATAGTGTTTACTTGAGTGGTAGGTAATAGATTTATCCTTCTGAAAACCAAGAGTAATAGCACTAGAGGAATTATTAGGAACTGTCTTCATGCTGAATGTTGCAATTCATAACTGTACGGATTTCTTGGCTTTAAGAAATACTATGTGTGCTGTCATAGCAGTTAAAAGATAATATTGTTTTAAATTAATTTATTTTTTATGGTTATTTAGGATTTTCTTAAGTATAATTAAGATGTTGGTGCTTGGCTGCAGCAGCGGGTAAAGATGGGATCTGGCACCTGTTGCAATCACTGATTTTTAAGTATCAGTGTTCTTGTCTTTACAGCACTATTTTAAAGACTTCTCTTTGCTGGGCTATTGCTCAGCTATGCTGTGTTTGTAGACCTAGATCCTGAAATGCAGGTACTGACCCAGTTTATCAAAACAGAGAAGTGGCCTGTGAAGTGTTAAACTTGATTCTACCTGGTGTGGTGCACTCTGGACTGCTGGGATTTTGGCATGTACTGCTAAATTTTTATTCCACCAAAACCAGGTTTATCTCTAAATGCCTCAAGGTAGTGCTTCTGGGAGCTGTGATTGCTATGGTAATCCTGCTCATACAGTAGGCTTGTGAGTACACCTACACTCAGGCAACTTCAGTGGCTGCAGATATAGTTGGTGACACAGCAGTCAGCAGGAAGAGTTGCAATTGTTTTGTTTAACATGGATTTTTAAAAAACTGGAACAGATTGCTTTCATCATCAGAGCTTTTGATCTGAAAAGGAGCTGAGTGAACAATCTGTTGCCTACATTATACTCTTAAAGTTTTCACTGGGGGAGGTAGAAAGCTGTAAGCCAGCATTGGAGGTCTACTCTTGCCTGTTAGGAACACAGCAATCTGTGAATGACTCAGTTGGGAACCATGGCAAAGGGGAGCTTATGTAAAGAAGATATTGCTGCCATCAGCCATCCTGTCTGGGTGAATGGTTCAGAAGTGAGGTAACTGTGCATCTTGTGTGCTTCACACACAAGATGTGGACCTACAGCCTTCAATGATTTGCAACAAATATCCCTTCTTTGTGGCCCAGCATAAAAATATGGAGACATTAACATCTTTTCTGGGGCTATGATGAAGCATAAATTACAGAGGGCACCTTTTAAACATGTTCAAGGCAATTTAGAAATTTATGCTATCTTATAAGGGTGTCTTTCCTTCTCAAAGCAGAATGTTTCTGTACTTCTGTTTTGCTACCATTTTTACTTTACTTTTGGCAAGAAAATAGGCTCTCTGTTGACTTTCTCAGTAGCTGTTTTGGTTTTGGTGATAATGAAAAAGTTTAAGAATTTTAAGTTGTTACCAAAGAAGTTTAAAATAATCCTTTCTGAGTTGGGTAATGTAGATTTAGAGATTCTTTACTTTGCAATAGTATAGCTTCCATAGAAAGTTGCATTTGGACATCTGCTATTTTAACTGAAGAGTCTATTGTGTTCTGTCCTGCTTAATCTTTTAGTAGTAGTTGGATGAAAAGGATGATTGCCCTCAAATGTATACTTTCATCTTGACAAATGTACTTTCAGCTTGACATTTTCATACTACAAGTAGTGACTCTTCTAAAGAGCAATAATTTCATATTGCACTGTAACAAAGTTTTTGCCAGCCTGACCTTTCAGCATGTAAAAGATTGCAGGAGCCAACAGAAACACCAAGTGAGGGACAAAATTTGGTGTTCGTAGTTGCAATAGTTTGTGCTTGATTAAAGGCATTTACATTGCAATTAAATAATATTTTGGTATAATTTCATAACAGAAAGGAAAGATTCAGTGATGTGTTATAATTACAGATCAAATCTCTAGAATGTGTTTAGTTACATGTTTAGAAAGCATTGGACTCTGCTTACATCTCCAGATTACTTCTCTTTGCTAGTAGCTGCAATGTAATGTGAACAGTAATAGCAGAGCTCATAAGAGTACACAGGGAGGAAATCTTGTGTAAAGCACACACCAATTTTACCTTTATGCTGTTGTCCTGCTTCTTTACCAGAATTCCTTTTGTCACACATTGCTTTTGAAAGACTCTAAAGCAGACATCATAATGTTTGCTTAACAGCTGGAGTGCTGTGTTTGCTGAGGTGTACCTAAAAATGGTGCAACAAGGTTCAGAGGTTTTTCAGCTAATAACAATAGTGACTGGTGGCCACATATTTGAAGACAATTGGCCTTCTCACTGTCGAAGATAAAGGTGACTTTTCTATAAGCACTTCTCTGCATAAAACTTTTCTGTTGATGATGGATTAATCTTAAATGGTGTCTTGAAAATGTCCCACTAAAGAATAATAGGAGACTTTTTTGTGAATAATTACATTCTAATTTTTCCGTTTGTCCATCTTGATTCAATTTATCAGCTTCATTTTCTTTCTATAGAAAACCAAGTGGGACTTCCATATTTGATGCCTTCAATTCTGTAAAACATTTCCTCATAACTCACAATGTAATTTGAGAACAGTGTCCTAAATTACTGTCTAATTCACAGCTGGGTTTATTATCCTCAAAATATTTTCCAGAGTGATTGTTGGCACAGAACAAAACAAGATTAAGTGTTGTTCACAATGGGTTGCTTCAAAGTTGTTTTTGATATTTTTCAGTGTGTTGTGTCTTGTTTTTAAAGCCAAGCCTTGTGGTTTAACCCCAGTTAGCAAGCCAGTGCAGCCACCTGCTCATCTGAAAGGTGGAGCTGAATCACTCTGTCACCCATAAAATAAAACAGTTTGTAGGACTTCTGGATGTAGTTTAATATCCCAAAACTAAGAGCAAGTAAAATTCTGGTGGGCCGAGATTTCCTGTAATGTACATATTTATGCATGAGCAATTTTTTCCCATGAAACCCTTCCTAGGCAAGATTTTATCTGACATCAAGCAGCCTGAATAAAATTCTGAATGAAATGTGGTCATGTTCAAGGACAGAAATAGCAGGTGAAATATGATAATGAAGTAAATGCATCTTCATATATTTTGGTTAGGAAAGTGTTTTTGATTTGAGTGGTTTCTTTCCAGCACAACGCTTAATTTAATAGATTCTGTTTAGAAGGAAACATTGAAGTTCCTTAAGAGTAATGGAAAAGAAAAAAAATTTCATAGCCTGTAGTACTGAAATTTGGAATATTTTATATAATTTGAACAATGGAAAAATATCAAAGCTCTGAGTCCAGCAAAAAGGGAAAGATCTTGTTAGCTTTTAGCAGGCTTTATCTATGCCCAGGTGTTTGCTTGTACTCCCTGCATAACTTTACACTTAGATAAATACAATGATGTAACAGTCTGTGGATCATATCCCAGGCTGCCAAGGTAATTCACCTGGCTTGCACCCTGCTTTTGACCATCCAAGAATTTCTTGTCCTGGCAAAGGAATGACCCACAGGCCAAATCCATATTCTGATGGTAGCTGCTTATTTGACAGTCTTGACCTTCTCTCCCTGCCAAAGACCAAAATGAAGTAGTGAAAATTTTGCAATCTGTGCAGTAAGCATATCTCTTCTGAAAATGTTCTGTACTGTAGATATAGAGAAGTTTGTGACATGATAGGAGAAAAACTGAGGTATATTATTCTAGTCTCCATAACTGGCAATTTTAGCAGGAAGGTGAATTCCATTTTATGACATTAAGGATGTGTTCACAATAAGGGAAGCTACCTACACAAAACTCTTGAGGTGGGGAGGGTGTAGGGAAGTTATACACATCTGACAGTGGGATAACTAACATTAAAAACTTTCTGTTTAGACTAGAGTGTTATACTGAAACAGATTTTTCATCTGCTTCTAACCCAACAGAAATCCATTTGACTATCAGTGGCTGAATTGCACCATAAAATTGAAGCATTATTCTTAACTGGGATTATAATTAGATGGATGCCAGGGAAAGGGAAGTTGCATTAATGAAGATGAGAAGAAGTTTTAAGGCCAAGGAGGTTGCTACTGTCTTTCACCTAAGTCCATGCACCAAGCATGTGCTATATTTCAATAGCAGTGAGCATTAACCAAAGGGGTGTTAGTGAAATTTACACTGAATGGTGTTGTTCATATATTGGAGTGACTGGAGAAATGACACGTTGAAAACCATACTTTGTCTGATATATTGCAGCAGCATTTTTCCTCCTGGCATGCAAGTCAATATTTAAAATATGAAGCAGGTGGTGTGTTTAGTGAGAATTTTCAGCAGAAAATGTAAACTTAAAAAAACCAAAACCCAACAAACTGAAAGGGCTTTCAAAAACATTTTGTTCTTCAGGGAGTCTTTGAGTGTCAAGATTGAAAGTCTGAGAGCACTTCAGGCAGAAATAAAATAATGGCTAATGAGGATATGAATCTAATTTCAAGCTGTGTCCAGGGATCTGGGATGTTCAGGATCAAGAATTTCTGCTGGAAATGTTTAGTAACTTTCCATAGGGAAAGATAGTTCCAGGACAAGACATGGGGACAAAGCTTAGTCAAGTGAGGTGCATAGGATAATTCCACTTTGTGGAAGGGACAGGTTGCTGTCCTAGGTGATGCAAAAAATTGAAGGAAGGCTGCTTCTCTGTCTGTCTCTTCTGGTTTTGATATCCTTTCCCTTAGAGACAGAAAGTCTGATTTGTGCTTGAACTTAGTGAGAAATTTTGGAATATAAAATACATAGACATGACCTTGAAAGTTAATGTCTGACAGCATGCCCAATTACTTTGAGGATTATCATGAAAAATGACTTCTACTGAAATTCTTTGTAGTATTGTTTTTAAGCAGGAGTTTGTTAACTTTCCAGACATAGTTTTCATATCCACCTGGCTTGTAATATTTTACTTGATAGCGCATACTGAAATGTTTGTCAGGCTTATTAGGATCTTGGTTGGTTAGTTTCAGACAAATACAACTAAATATTTATAAACCTTCTTGCTGATAAAAAGGAAATGGTGCAATATACACACCATAATACTGTAGCTGCTTTGTTGGTCATCAGTTCTTTCTGTGCTTGGAAGTGTGTGCTTTTCTTGAACATGCTGTGACTCATCGCTATTCTATATTGGTGCAAATTCCTGAAAGTCAAGCAAGCATGCTTTTTAAACAGAATCCTTGGCAACAAGAAGAAAGGGGGAAAAAAAAATCCAAAAGGGCTTGTTTTTCTAAAGATTGACAGAGGCTACAAGTTGAGAGGTGAATCAAGTAAGCTGGATGATGTCCAGAAAGTGAGATTAAGAAGAAAGGAAAGAATCCTAGGCTCAGGCAGCAGAATGATAGAGTAATTTTCTAGGACTTAATAGCGTGACATCAGTGAGCCTTTTAGTTCTGTCTGCCAGTGTATTTATTTCCTTTCTAACTTAAGTTCAGTTTGTTTTACTTTTAATTCTGTCCCCAGCAAAAGCATGAGTCACCTCTTGCAAATAGATCCATGTTCCTGAACAGTGCAAGTTTTTATACATGAACTGAACGGTTTTCAAAGTTGAGAGAATGCAAAACAAACAAGTTCTTTAGAATATACTTGAGCTGCTGTTGATCACTAAATAGTTGCAGACAGATCCTTTGCTGATGCAAATGGGTATAACTTCCATTGATTCCAAGAGGGCTGTGTTGAGCCTTTACAATACAATAAGGTACTGGGTAGAGAGCTGTTACCATCCCACAATCAGGTTTTGTTGAAAAGAAGTCTTGCAAAGTTTTCTCTCGAGGCCCTATAGAACTGCTTGCAACAGGCTTCAATAAATGCTGCTGGATGAAGGAAACAGTTTTAATTTTCCTCTGCTCAGTAAGTATTTTCAGCCTGGTCAGTACTACCAGTCACTTGAAATGAGGTTCTTCATTTTCTGGACCATCCATGAAGTTCTAGAGCACCAGAACCCTAAGAAAAGTTCTATTTCCTGTTCTTTTACTCTCAGGTCCAGCATGAAGAGTCAATAGCTAATATCAGCTCAGAAGAGTTGGAACAGGAGACATCCAGCTCTAGGACTGAAGACAAAACAAGTATTAGATTCTTTATGCATGTGTTGGCTGCTTACTGCTGTGTGGTAGAATGGTCAGAGTTAAAAATTTGCTGTTGATAAAGAAGACATTATATTACAGTTGCCTGTGAAGGAGTTACATTATCAGTTTCTTTAGAAGGAATAAAAGGATGTAAAGAAAACTTTATAGTAAATATGTTTGCTTCTATTAAAAAAATCTGGTGTTTAAAGTTCAACTTTTTTTTGGCTTGGCCAATATACAGAATTTTATTCTATTACATGATGAAGTTTTTCCCATATGTGCATCATTTGGGATATATTGTAAATATATTTGGAAGAGTGTCAAAATTAAACATGTCACTCATTATTTATTTGAATATATTTGCTACCTACAATTTTAATTTTTTTTTTTTTATTTTCACCTACATGTAAGTAATAAAAATCCAAGAGTAGTCTAATGCTGTAATATTGATTTACATACACTAATTTTATGGTTTACTACATACTATACAGTATCAGTTTCCCTGTATTTTAGTTGAAAACTAAAATGAAGAGTAAAATGACAGTGGAGGAAACCTTTTTGCTCCTCACCTTTTTCTAGTGCACAGGTATTTACAGCAAGAAAATGGCAGGAGATGTTTTATTTTACTGGTGTTAACTTTAATGTTCTTAAATATTAAATTTAATTTCATGAATGATGACTCTGAAGATATCAACATGAGGGACACTGTAAGACAAAGCATGTTAATGAGTCTTAGCATTTGTACTCAGAGCTGATCAGAAGCTGTTCTAGGCAAAGTAATCTTGGACCCAGCACTTCTGATAGAACAGGCAACAGAAGCCCTCATTTCAGGACATTAAGAGTATTAACAGCTTTGGCTAGTTAAACTGAAGCACTATATAATTTATTCCATCTTCTAGATTATGTAGAGGCCTGCAGAGCTGAAAATACCATGCTTAAGGACACATTTCTAGTTCTTACCTACTGCCAGACATTGAAAGGGGTTTTTATTTCTCCACCCTTGGCTATCAGTGCAATACAAATGGGTTACAGCAAAAATTCCAGACTCTGTTGGAGCAGATGTTAATCCCTGATTTCAAATGAATCATTGTACCCTATTCCTGAAGGAACAAATTTTAAATCACAAATTTTAGATTAGAATAGTTTAGTAGTTTAAAATCTAAACATTTAAAATCTAAATATGAATACAGAGGTAGACTACCCTTGTGCACCAATTAATTTGAGTTTGCTGCAGTATTGCATAGTCTACACTATCACTGTTTAAAAGCATGCTTAATAATGCTTAAATGTATAAATAAATAGATTGGAATTGGCTGCTTCAGTTTTTCATCAGCACCCTGTAAAGATTTCAATTAAGGCTCATGGCTTTCTAACAATATTATCAGCAAATATTTTCCTGAATCACATATAAGGTAAAGGGGAACCTGAAATTTGCTCTCATTATAAGTGGTACATTTGGTGTTTTCCTTTAATCAAACTCAGATTTGACCAAGTGAAAACACATTAAAAAGAAAATAAATTGGCCTGGTCTCTTTGGAATGGATCATGTGAAGTCACAGTTGAAGATGGAGGAAGGACCTCTGAGGACAATTTAGTCAAAGCTCTGTGCAAAAGAAGGTCAGATGGATTTTAGCTGTGTCCAGTCTGGTCTTGAATATCTCCAAGGATGGAGACTGTATAACCTCTGAAACCTGTTCCAGTGTTTTATCACCCTAAGTAAAAACTTTTTTGTTTAAACAATTTCCAGTATTTCCATCCTTTCTCTGGCTAGTACTGAGACAGAATCTACATGCTCCCAGCAGGTACTTCTCCAGGCTGAATATTCATAGTACTTTCAAACTGTCATATGAAAAACACTGTGATCCTTTAATTGCTTTTGCTGCCCTTGCTCTGGTATGTCTATGCCTGTCTTATAGCCAGGGAGCCCAGACTGTACACAGTGGCCTCAGCAGTGCTGAGCCTAGGGAGAGGACTGCCTGCATCATCCTGCTGGCTAATGCAGCTCAAGATGTTGGCATGTTTTGCTGCACAGGTTGGGTTCACCTTGTTTTCCATGAAGTTCTCCAGGTTTTCCACTACCATGCCATTTTCCATTCAAATGCACCCCTGTGTGCCTGGGTACTTGGGTACTTATCCATCCTCAGGCGAAGGATTTTTGCACATCCCTGGCATTGTCAGGATTAGCCTTATAAAGTATTTCTACTGAAATACTGTTTTTCTTAGAGATTACATAAAGTTTCAATAGCAAAATGCTTTGGATTTGGGTAGGACTGTGAGAATCAGGAAAGCAAATCAGGACCTTGCCAGTTCTAAATACTGCAACCTTAAATCAAATCTTGTGGGTAAGTACAGATGTAAAATTAGTTTATTTAGACAGTTGTTTTATCCTAATTCACCATGTATTTCCCTAATACTTCCTAGAAAATGCAAGTTTGCAAGTGATGGCTGGTAGTTTTGTACAAAGTGCCTCTTCCAGATTTTATTTTCTAAAACTATTTGTGCAGTGCTGCAAGTGGGTGGCACTGGTGGTAGGTACTGTTGGAATTTTGCCTTGACCCTGCCAAAATCCATTCAAGCAATGATCTTTGAATACTTCTTTCCAAACCACATGACGGGATTTTGGCTTCTGCAAAGGTTATGT
This sequence comes from Urocynchramus pylzowi, assembly GCA_013397555.1. Taxonomy (NCBI): domain Eukaryota; kingdom Metazoa; phylum Chordata; class Aves; order Passeriformes; family Fringillidae; genus Urocynchramus; species Urocynchramus pylzowi. The sequence goes on from VZRH01003699.1 coordinate 2,473,316, forward strand.
TTATCCAAAACCACCCTTAAAATTCAGTCCAAAAAACCCTAAATGTCCTGTTTAGGATATCTAAAATCAACTTCTTGTGATTGTTTTGGTTTTTCCTCATGCAGCCATTGGTTGTGGGCTTAGGCTACGCTTCCAATCTGAGTGATTAGTTGTAATGTCACTGTTCTCCATCTTTGCTGGCCACGTGTGTACATTCATCTATAAAGATATTTTTCCTTTTATTAATGCTTGATCCAGGGTAGTAATCTAGTGAAAAATTTATTTTCATAAGTGAAAGCTTTGTTTGCTGTATTTCATTGCAAGAGCATTTCAAGCATCAAAATGAAAGTTAAAGAGCTTAAAAGCCAGCTAGGTTGCATTTGCCACAACATATATATTTGTTGTGACAACAGATTTGCAACAGAGATCTTGTGTAGCTGGGGAAGACTTAATATGGCTTCATTGCTATCAAGAAATGAGATGATTGTTCTTATCTTAGGGCCTTAAGTTATTTTCTATGCATTACACATTGACCAAAGCATGATAAGTTTGGTTAAGCAGCAAAGCTGTGGAAAAACTTCAATTTAAAAAATGCAGTAAAAATTCATAAAATACTGTACAAGCTGCAAAGAGTTTGATTGTTATATTGCTCTGTTTTCTGTGAAAGCATCTTTTTGAGACATTCTAAAGTAGAAAATAACAACGGCACCAAGAAAATTGAAATGTTCAAGCAGCAGTTTAGATGCAGAGGAAGAAGCTTTTGCATTTTTAACCAGTTAATGGGTATAGTTATTTATGTTATAAGTAAACAGCATGAAGCTGTCTTTGCAGCATAAGTCTTATTAGGATGATTTTTCAGAGGAGTAACTTAAAGTTGCAGTGCTTTGAAATGAAGGGTCTGTAACTCCACCCCCTTATTGGACTGTGGCTGCAGGAGGGATCTTCACAGCACAACAAGGCTGATAGTGAAAAGAGGTGGTGACAGGTTATCTTTTAGCATCTCAGGGACTCTCCAGGGATGACTGAATACATTCCCCACCACACAGCACTAGAAAGGTTCCCTGCTCCTGGAGCTGGGCAGGGCAGTGCAGTGAGGCAGCACTTTATACACTCTGCAGTGTGCTGAACCTTCTTCCCATTAGGCATGCTCACTCATCCTTCAGCACAGGAACCTCAGCACATCTTCCACTCTCTTTCCAAAGGAATCTGCTTCAGTCTGTGTAGGAGATACAAACATAATAGCTCACATAAGTAAAGTACGTCAAAAGCAAAACATCCCGGTAAAATGTCAAACCCTGGAAGAAGATACAGCTGTATGTGTAGGTTGAAGTAAACAAAAAGGACTTCTATCCAACTGTGCCTTTAGTGCCTAGCTTGCTTGCTTCTTTCTTTTACTGAAACTGAATATCCACTGCAGTTCATTAGCTTTCCTATTCAATATAATTTGACTGGAGCTAAGTGACCACTTATGCCGTAATTTTTGTCCATTCTTTAAAGCACCATTTGAAAGTAATTTCATAGGATGAGTGACTTAAGTTAGTAGTTTAATGGCTTCCCATGACTAAATTAGGGAATTTTTTATGCAGTGAAATAAGGACCATAATGTGAATCCTGAGAGGACAGAGTCAAATTCTACTTTTGCTCAGTTCCAGACACAAGAGCAGGCTTTGTAGAAGAGTACTGAATAATGAGTTTGTGCTGGGAATGCCCACGGCTGCCCAGCATTCGATGCACTGTCATCTCTATTTCCTATTTCACAGCTATAAGACTGCCTTTTATCTTGGCACATAAATATTTGGCAGATTTTCATTATTTATGTTTATCACAGCCCTTATGCTTTTGCATAAATCATTATGATTGGTTTTTAATGTGACCTAGATTAACAGAATCTCATTGTACATTGCGAGAAATTTTAAGTTGGAATCCTGTTTCATGAATACCTGTATTCATAAGCTACACGAATATAACATTGATGTTTGTCACACTCATTGCTTTCATGTTTCCAAAGACAAGTTTGGAAAGGTATGCATGAGAAACCTACTGCTGAGACCTGGGGTAGCAAGTTTCCCATAGCATTCCTAGAATAACAGAGGAAGAAATATGCAAATCACTTCAAACCCAGACACTTTGGACACAGCTTACAAATTAGTCTTTTTGGCATAAATCCTAGTTCAATAGCTTGATTATTCAACTGTAGTTTTGCACTCCTGCTACAAAAGGAAGGAATTTCAAGCACGTTGTTTGTGAGCTGCTTACAAGCCCTCCCCTATGAACCCTGGACCCTTTTCTTAACTGCAGCAAAGCAGGCTGAGAACATACCACAGAGCAGTGTGCTGGAATAGTTTTTAAATGTTAATGAATAATATGATTACTTTATTAGAGGACCCTTCTGTGATGTGTTTCCAGGCACTGTTCAGGAATGTATTTATGCACACAATGTTTTATTTGCTGAAGACAACTAATCATTTTTTTTGATATCCTTTGACCTTCCCCCCACTCCCCCTTTTAAACTTTTCAAGTTGTTGATGTAAAACTTCTGTGAAACAAAGCAGGGTAACTGGCAGAGAACTGTGTTCTAACGTCTGCTATAAGTATTTCTGAAGAGTCACGATCTCTTCTGTATCCAAATGATTAAGGAGATCGTGTCTATGCAGCAGCATTAATCACTCCTTCAATTATGTCCCTGAACTGCTTCCAGAGCTCTGACATCTTATTTCTTCATCTCATATTACATGTGACAGGAATGAAAAGAGGCTGTAAAAAAGAAGTGGGCATTACTTCCTATTCTGGTTCCTGACATACATAAACCCACAATCCTACTTCTACCAGGCATTAAAAATCTGGATAACATTTCTACTCATTAGAAATGACGAGTAGAGAGAATACAGCATTATTGACGGGAATAAGTCAGGCATTTTTCTTTAAGCAGGTAGTCAACTTTAAAAACTGTGCTGTAAATTAAAACAGCTCATCCAAGCAGCTGCAAATTACATGACTAGCACTTACTCAGCAAATGACTTCCTGTGGACCTCACTGACCTTGTCAATATTGTGAGGGGCATGGCTTCAGATGGAGAGAAATTGCTTTTGAATAGTTACTCTGAGAATGTACAAAAAAGTAGCTCTGTTACAAGGAGGCATGAGATAACTTAAAAATATGTGAGAATTTTTAAAGCATAGAAAGAACATACAAAAATTTTCTGTGTATTCGGTGTTCCTGATGCACAGCTTTCTTGCTTGTCTCACTGTTCTGTGTTAAAGCTATAATTTTAATAATAATTCTTTAAAAAAAACCCCAAAAACCAAAACAATCTCAGCTTGTTTGGAGGGAAGGTTATTCATTAGCTGTCATATTTATGTAAGAGCTTCCAGCTGTCAACTTAATTGGACTAACATGCAAAATAAGGCTTTCTTAGCCCAGAGTTTTACTCCTGATGTAAGGTCAATTTCAAGCCAAGCTGAGTTTTTTCTGAGAATCTAAATTATGTGTGCGTCATGGTTCCAGTTGGCAATATTGGTGAGATCTGCTGGTCTGCACTAGATTCCTTTGTGTACTTGTTTAACTTAAAGTAAATATTACCTATTGAAAAGACTTTTTTTTTAAGGCATAACACTAATTTTTAGCTTTAAGATCCTGGATTCTGTGAAATTTATCCTTTTATTTTTTTTCTCCTAATAACTGTTTGTAGCCAAAAATGTATCCAAGCAACTCAATAGACAATTAAAATAAGATTTGAACCCCTTTATTTTTAAGTTTGTAAATATTTTCTCTCACTCCATAATTTTTTTTATTGCAATTCACCTCTGCACTTGTCCACAAAATAGACAAATTATAGAACTGTGCTGTGAACTGTCTTGCTTCTTGACAGAAGTGATTTTATTTGCAATCTGAAGGATTTGCTGTCTCTTACCTGTTGTTTCCTGAATATCTGCTGTAATGGCCTGGGTAGCAGAAATTATTTGGAAGTTAAGCAGTATAGCTCAAGGAAGCAGCATTTGACTCAAACAGTTTTGCTGTGTGCTCAGACATGTCCAGCCATTGTGACTTAGGTAAGACAGCTCAATGCTGTTGCACACCTTGAAGTGCTCCTGGACTATAGAACTTGCAAGGACTGTAGAACTTGCATTGTGGATCTCTTGCAGATTTTTTTTGACATTTCAAAAGGGAATCTTTCAACCAGCTCTAAAACTATGGTAATGTCCAGAATTTAAGGCTGCTGGGTGCTCTATAAATTCAGATACTCTGTGTGCTAAAGGACTTTAAACTTAATTCACACAATACCAAACTGCCTGTAAGAGTAATTTCAATGGAACAAGAGAGAATGGAGAAAATAGCAATGTAATAATCTGCTTAAGGAAACTGGTAAGGCCTTGGACTTCATGGTCAGTTCACTTTCAATACAGGTGGGAAAAATCTCATGGAAGGAACTAATTTGGAAAACCAGTTCAATTTTAGGCTGTTCATTCCTGGCTGCACACACAAACACAGCTGATAATATGCAGTATATTCTACCTGCAGGTGGCCATGTTTGCACTAAAAATTGAAATCTCATTTAATCTCCACCTATAGGATAGAGAAAATGATAAAAGGGTAGTAAAATAGCCAGCCCAGGCTTACACTGTAGGAGAACATCAAAGGACAAAATTTCTTATGATCTGCATACTATTTGCAACACATTTTGCCCTTATCCTTATCTGAAACAAAACTAATAACATGACTTCCTACTGACATTGTTTGGAACAAAAGCATTAAATCAAAATTATTCATCACTTATGCCTTTAATTCATATCTTCTTAGATACAGTAACCTGTATGAAATTAAAGTACAAAAATGTTCCACTACCTATGCTGCCAATTTAAAACAACTTATCATTACCCTGTATGAATGGATTTCATAGCTGGCTTTGATGAGCAGTGCAAAAGTCTAGATTCCAATACCAAGTGCTCCTACATTGTGAATTTTCACACTTTGTGTGAAAAGTCTAGATTCCAATACCAAGTGTTCCTACATTGTGAATTTGCACACTTTGTGTTCAGATCTACTTGCTTCTACAAATTAGCACAAAAACTCAGAAAGAAAAGCCAGGTCAAAGGCATTTTAATAAGGCATATATCCTCATGGCAGGAAGTAAAGTAAGCTGATAGAAGAGACACTTAGCTGAATCAGAAGAGAAATTCTCAGGTGCCTTATCTGTTACCAAAAAAAAAAAAAAAAATTAAAACCCCACCAACTTCTAATAACTTCTGCTTTCAGCTTTCTGGTTTAGTGTTTTGTTGTTGTTGTTTGTTTGTTTGTTTCATAATTGTAATTAATCCACCACCAGAAAATCACATGAATAGTTTGTGGGCAGTCTTGGGAAGGTTAAGGCTTGTATCTTAGGAATAATAAGCCATGTATTTTAGGTATCTCAGCACTGTCCTAATGATACACCTCTGAATTTTACAGGACATAGTCTGTTATAAAACTATTAAAGTGCAGTTCTGTCCATATGTTACTCCTTATGTTGTTTGGATAAAATTCTGGTAAATTCAGTAGCAGCAGCAGGTGGCTTATAAGTAGTGATTGCAATACATATACCAGATTCTATAGGCTGTGGTCCTAGCTTTTTTTTTTTTTTT
>VZRH01003699.1:2478954-2502960 GCA_013397555.1 Urocynchramus pylzowi
TTTTTTTTAGCTGAATAAAATGATTCATTCTATGTGTATTAAATGTTCAGTTATTTAGGATAAGACTGTGGAATTTCTTGTAATTCTAAATTTAATTCAACAAATGGAATCGAGCCAGCCATGTAGCCCTGATTTCTGAAGCAGCTGAAGGATCAGCTACACGTTTTCTGCAATGAACTTTGGACTTCATGAGCTACTTTTAGGGTTTGTGCCGATTTCTGAATAGAAACCAACCGGTTGGTTGGTATTTTGCAGAAAGTTACTGCTGACATCTAGTGGTGTTCTTTGAGAGTACTAAACCCCGACAGATTCGACACCTTCATGAGTTTGCAGCTGCTAACCTGATACTTTGATGCTGCCTTTTCAAAATAATAAAATGTGACACTTCCTGTTATAAATAGCTTTCTTTGGTAGGGGTGGGGTGGAATATGCCAATAGCACTAATTGCAGCTCTAATATTTTGAAATTATTTTACTGTCTTATACAGAAAAGGTGATTCAATGCATTTCTCCTAACTTTCTTATAATAAAAGTACCTAAAATAAAATATTTCTCATCGTTCCATTATTAGGTCAGTTGCTAAATAATGCAGTGCAAATAAAAAAGTATTCTGGATCAATTATTTTTGTATCAATCTATTTGTATCTCAACTATTAGCCATAGTAAAGCAGGGACTAAGGGTTTCAGGTCTAAAAATATCAAGGAATTTCAAGAAACCTATTCAGAAATTGCTTATGTGTTTGGCCAGTAGTAATATATGGGATCAAATCTGCTGTCTTTACTATCTCATGTGGTTTCTCCAAATAAAAAGCTCTTTTTTGGTTTCAGTGCTTTTAATTTAAGGTTTTGGTTTGTTTGGGATTTTTTCCCCAATTCTGTTAACACAAGGAATTCAAATCAGAAGAGATGCATAGTATCCACTGCCTGTTTATAAAGTACAGTACAGGAGATTCTTAGCAGTTAAAGAAACTTCCATTATGTAGTTTGGACCCTCAAATGATGCTATATACACATACATTTGTTTTCATTACAGACACAGATATTAAGTATATAGATTTAAGATGACGAACTTCAATTGGAGAGAAACTAATTTGATTTATGGTCATGTTTATGTAGATATATTACCCTGATTTTACAGAGTGTTTCCCAGTGTGATCAGGAGCTGGGATGAAGAACATAATACAACACCTAGTCTGTGTGGTGTAATTAAAAGGAAACATTTGATGTGAAGTCACTTTTAGACAACACAGCCTATGTACTTTGTTTCCCCAATATGGATTATGCTTTATGCTTGACATGGCCAAGCATCCTGAACTGATGTAGGTTACGTAGATATACAAGTACTTCATTTCTCACCTAAATTCCAGGATGTCCAAAACATTGGAACTATTAACTAAACGCATAAAATGATAGAATTATAATTGTAAACTTAATCTTCGGACAATTAATGAGAAATTCCTGATGGGTTGTGTTTATTCAATTGGGTAGTATTAGGGCAAGGATGTAAGAGGCTCCTACTGCCTAATAGATACCTTCAGAAGGTCAGCCTATGTTGTAAATTTAAACTGTTGATGATCTTTTTGTGCAAGTCTTATTTTCATGTGTACATGAGCAAAAACAGTATAAACATGGGAGAACAACATTGTAAAGAAATTTCACTAAGGTTGAAGCAATCAAAAAAGGCAGTATCCCAAAGGGAAGGCCTCCAAGGAAGCTAGAACATAGGCATGGTGTTTTGGCTAAATACATGTTTTGGGCTTACTTTCCTCATGTTCAGTAGTGATGTGAGGGCAATGAGCTTCAGGCTGATGAAACCCACAAAATCTTTCTCAAATCTTTAAAGATTCATGCAAGACACATGCAGAAACTGCTGCTTCAGAAAGCTTCTAGACAGTCCAGAAAGCACTGCTTGGCAAGTTCCCCCTTTTTCCCCACTGTGTATTGCTTCTACAGACTGTAATGCTACAACCTTAATGTAACAGTTTTTCACAGAACTTTTTAATGCTCTTCTCATAATTTCCTCTTGCTGTCTGTCTCTTTACATTTGCTTTCTCCTTAAGCGACTTCCAAACGAGTAGCCCTGCTTTCATCCAATAAGTGGAAGACAGAATTGAAACCTTAACAGAAAATAATAAACTAAATCTGTGAATAGAGATTTTTTTCAGGCAATCTTCACATCCAGAAAAATATCAGAGTGCTTCTTCTATTGATCAAATGACAAGAAACCTATAAACTTGTCAATGACATGATTACAGCAAATAGACCAACATGTTACATGTTTGTATTTTCCTTTCTGGAGAAATAGAATACAAGGATTGTAAAATCTCCCATTTTTTTCTGTTAAAAATATATTTAGGTTCCTGAAAAAGTAATGTCTAACCTCTGTATTGGTGGGCAACCCAGCAATTCAGACAAGCGTGTGGTATAGTATCTGTAAGCCATAAGCAAGCTATCAGTTGACAGGAGGCAATGTGTTGCTTCATGTGACAATTTTTCTAATAATTCTTTGCCCTGTAGATATTATAAAGAGGTCTATAACAAACTTTCTTATTGCAGGATGCTACCATTGTCAATGTATGTTCTCACTCCTGCACTTTTCCTGTGCAATATTCTCTTGGCTTTTCAATTTGTACAGCAGGTTTGGGGTTCCTTACATTGCAGGTAGTGTTTCATGGTCTGTGACAGTGGCCTGTGCAGATGTTTGGCAGATCCTCCTAATCTAGATTGTCTGTAAAAACAGGAAGCAGATCCCAATTACATGGATTGTCACTTAAAGGTTTCATTTGCCTGTGTTGCTTGGCAAGATTTTCTGCAGAATGTAAAATCATCTCTTGCAGAATCTTTCTATCTCTCAGTATCTTTTTTTTTTAATTATCAATGATCAGAAATTGGTTGCATAACACAAGGTTTCAAATGGATATTAAAAACTAATTAGACAAATTTAAGGAGTCTCTCTGGTGACCTTCAATCATCAGGTCATCTTGCATATTTCCTGTGTTATTAGCAGTGAGTGATAAATCCTTATTTCTGGTAAATTAAGTCAGAATTCACCCAATGTAACCTGCTGTGGGGCAAACTGCCAGTCTTAGATGGAATTTTTCTACAAGCTCTGTTCTGATCCCTGGTCCTCAGGCTTCTTATGTTTCTGTGTGCCTGGGGTGGTCTCATTACTGCAGCAAGGAGTTTTAAAGGAGTTTTAAGTGTATAAACTCTATATCTCACTTTCTGTTGTTTGCATAGATGCACAACACACCGCAGGATTTCTTCTTGTCTTTACTGCCCATTTATATTAACCTGAAGCACCCCCTGATACTTTAGAAAATAGAAACCCTACAGATAACCAGTTTCCAGTGTTACAGACATGCTGCTTTCGTTGTGCTAAACAGAGTGGTGACTCACACTTCCTTAACATTGTTCTGCAGTTTTACTTTCCCTAATGTGAATTAGTCTGAATGTTATGCTGTTATTCCATTAAATTCCCCACTGACTCAAAATTACAGCCAAGTTACTGGCCATTAGGTAATTAAATCCACTTATCAGGATGGTTAATGGAGAACAGCAGAGCTATTACCATGCAGGGGAACATATTTATATGCAAATGCCTATTTGTATTTACAAACAAATGTTTCTAAATTAATTTTGTATGCTCAAAGCAATAAGCTGTAGGCAAGAAGAAACTGACCTCAAGGAATGTATTTTGTGCAATACAGTAAAAAAATTGTAATAGTCTCTAGCTTCAACACACTGAATCAGGCCTAGTGATTTACAATTTGTTTTTAAAATATTTTCTTGAATTTCACAAATTTTAATAGATAAACTTCTGTCCATAATAGCAATATTTCCACTACTTGCATAAAACTTGGCATAATAGTAAATGAAATTGGAAGTGTGTATCAACTGTTAAACCTAGTATTTTATTTAGCCAGTTACAGTAAGGCACACTTCTCTATTTTTGTACCCTTCTTCTGGCTAGGAGAAGGAATTGAAAGATATTGTTCCATGCTTTATTTATAGATAAGAGTTTTCACATTCTTAATCTTATAAAAACAACAGATGTTTAAGGTCTGCAGGTGAATTTGGTAATAATCTAACGCATGGGACCTCATACTTCAATCTAGCAATGTTATAGTTAATGCCTGATATTTTTTAGCAGTTATGGTTGACTTTTCTTTTTTTCTTCTCTGTGAATGATTTTTTAACTCTCTCTGTCTTACAAAGAGAGGGCTACAATGGCACTGTAGACAACGGACCTGAAGAAGCTGCTGATAGGATTAAAATAGCTGTTGTATTCACTTGGATTCAGAATGAAAAATAGAAATTTTAAACACCTGTAGAACCAAAGTTTTGTTCTAAGAACAGTGAATCATGTTACTTCATCCTATACTTTTACTGAGCTCATAATTTTTGTGTTACATTGTGTTACATTTAAGATTACACGGGTCATGTCTACCACTAATAAAATAATATCTAACATGAATGAGGAAGTTGAAATTATTTGATATTTCTTCTTCAAAAACTTTGTCCAAGTAGTTCTTTCCAAGATACCAGAATCTGGTTTTATAAGGACTGTTACAATTTCTTTGGCTATTGTGCTCAGCAACCTCAAACCTGATACTAAAATTGTGTCATGTTGATTTTAGTAGTTAATAGAAGGCAAATAAAACAAAATTGTCTTGGGAGCAATGTGCAAATATCCTTGAATTCTTCACAATAAAACAGAGCATTGCCAAAATCCCACACAGTTAGGTAGAATAGATAGAAGTAGGATCATCTCTGTGGAGTCCATGTAAACAATGATATTTCCAGAAGGCTCACCATCAATATTCACTGCATTTAAAAGCATGCTCATGATTTGATTACCACCTTGTAAGGGAAGTTAGATGTAGCAACTCATGTATATGGCTGTTGTGACACACTCCAGAAACTTTTTAATACCTGGCAGCTGAGAGTGTCTCCTTTCATTGCACTGAAACTTGATAGGGTTTAAAATATACTTATTTTCATGAGGAAAAAACAACCTAAAAAATAACTTATTGCTGCTGTTTCCATATTTTCATGAGAGATATTAAAAAATAAGTGTGGACAAGACATGCACTAGGGCCATTGTAAAGAAACAATTCTGGATTTGAAGTCAGCTGTCAGCACAGCCAAATACTTCTTGGGGAGAAAGAATTAAAAAGTGTGGACTGTCTGGCTGTGTTTTCACAGTTATTTACTTCTGTGCATCTTACTTTCTGTCAGCTCAAAGGGAATCTGAGCATTTAGGGCTTTGAAGACACAGTGATTCCTCAGGAAAAAAATCAATGAAAAAAGATACTCAATAGAGATTTCAGTAAATGGAAAGCTGAAATACCCCTGTGGCTCTTCTAAATACAGGCTATCTTCAGATTCCAGAGATTACATTGCCTTAAAAGCATAGTGGGAAAATATTTCTAAAAGTGGTAGGCTTGTCCTAATGTTTGCTCTTTGTGCTGCAAGCATGACTGTAAATCAAATGATAGAATTTCTACTTTATTATTAAAGTTTATTGTGTTCACAGTGAAACCACTTGGCATGGGAGCTGCTGTACATGACCTGAATTGGGATATAGATTTCCTGCTGGAAATATACTGCGAAAACATGCATGGCAATGTGCCAGAAAAAAGGAGGAACAACAAAAAAGGAAAGGATTCTGAAACCAGACAATTAAATACTGTGGGGAGGTGCTGTTAAATAGAAACTATTGCAAATCAAAAATATTTAATATGCATGCTTAATTGAGAAATCTGGATAACAACAAGGTTTTAGGAAGGCTGTCATCTTTTGGGGGGACTTCTTGGAGGTCTTGGAGGAAAAATATTTCCACAACACAAGAATATCTAAGTCCTAAATTCTAGCTTCTTTACTACTTCCTTACAAAAAAAGGCTAAAACATTTAAGAGCAATAGTTACATATACATGAACCCAGTGCTGCAAACATGAAACATTGAGGGACCTCTTTTATAAAATGAAGTGAAACCTTCATTTTGACCTTCTCTAACCCTGTCTTAAAGGTTAACTTAAAAGTTAGTGACTTCTCCTTTGTCTGGCTCCAGGGTCCTCTCTTTGGGTTTAGAATTCCCTGGATGAATAGTAAAGGCATTGACATAATATGTGTGCTAGTATTGATGCTTCCTTGCTGGAGCAGTGGAAGATGCAGTGAAAAGGGTTGCAAAGGCTGCCTTTGTCCCAATAAAGAGAGGAGAGGTAGTCTTTGAACAGGAATCCACCCTAGAGATGAATTCTCAGTTCTGTAATTTGCCTCCTGGCTAGGCTAAGTAAAGCAACCTAACTGTAGTGAAATGAACTTTACTGAATGCTCTTACAAGCCACAATATTTCAGATACCTGCTCTGTTCAGGCAATGTGACCTATTCTGCAGTAGCACTTGATCTTTACAGTCAGTGCAACACATCAGAAAAGTGTCAAAGCTGATGGGTCATAGCTGTACTTTACCTCTGCACATTCACTGGCATTTTGAATGTTACTTCCAGGTGACAAACACTTTAGTCAGAGCCACTGCTCTTGGCTGGCTACTAGATAGGTTAAATCCCAAACAACTCTGGCTGGAGTTCTCAGCTACCTGCCCAGGTCATGTTCACAGATTTCATTCACAAACACATTTTTTTTATTCCACGAGAGGAATTAAACAAAGAAATGCATGGAAGTAAATTCTTCTGTCTTTGAGGTTTGGGAGGATGCTAGTGAACATATTCTGCCTGTGAATCCCCACGTACTCTTTTCCACTTTTGGGTCAACAAAAAGCTAATGTAATTTAATTTTTACCACTTGTAAATTAGCAGTATTGACTGAGCAGCCTTAGAAGAACTATTGCATCTAAAAGTCACATGACCTGCTAGGTATTTCAGCAGCACAGTTAAACTTAGCCAAATTCCTGTAATCACAAGAGAAGAAGCAACTATTCTTGCCTCAGGAGGCACATCCAAGCTAACTCTGTCTGCCACACTATCCTCCCTTCTAGCTGCCTTGATGTTGCAGGAAGTCCCCTGCCAAGACTTGACTCAGATCTTTAGCATTCAGGTCTGCTCTTTCCTGCTTTCTTTCTCTCTGGTAGCTGTGCTCACTTCCAGACATCTTTAAATTCTATTTCCATGAACCTGTTCATTGCTACATAGGGTGGCTGAATCCAACCACAAACAAATCCAACAAAAGGTGCTTTCACCTTTTGAGTGGTTGATAGTCATTGGAAGTGTCTGCATGTGTTCTCTCAGTTTAGGTCTTCTCCCTGATGCTTGCAGTTTACAAAAACACTGAAGTCCCATTACCCATGTGCTAAGTTAATAAACTTTTTTGTATCTGAAGATCAGGTAAGATCAGTAGACTTCCTTTTTTCCTGGGCTCAGTTTTGGTGGCATGTTAGCTCTGGCAGTGTTCTGTGAGATAGTGCCTGTACATCCCCACCCTCCTGCGTTTATAGACTGGATAAGCTTAAGCTGGGTCTGTGCAGCAGCTGGTTACTCTGCTCTTGAGCATGTAAGTGAAATGGCTACATCCCCAGTATTTTACCTGACTGGGTTTTGTCACCATTCAGAACCACCTCACTCAAGCTTACCCTGACCCCAATGTGAGAGCCTTGCCTAATTATTGTGCGGCTTTTTTTTTCTAGATTGTTCTCGGGACATGTGGATTGCTCAACTATGCCCTCTATTATGTGCTGTCATGTCCTTTCCAGCACTTGAAAAGAAAAGTATAGGGTAAAGTAAGCTACACAATGGAATTATGGCAACTTGGGAACTTGATGAGGTTGCAGGCAGCTGAAGTAAGCACAAATGTATCCACTTTGTTGCCTGCCTCAGAACTACCAGCCGTACTTGCTGAATCTGCATTGGTTCTGTATGCCCTAGAGCGTATCTTGCACAGTACTATCTTGCTGGCTCGTGTAAATTACACTGCAAAATGTTTATAAGAGCTTTGTTGCTTTGAATTTTTCTGCACTGAAATAAATGTTCTTACCCCCAGTGCAAGAGCTCCAAAAGAGTGGAGATTTTGACCACCCATGTGCTGTTGTCTCCCTGAGCCACTGATATTTTCATAAGGCTAGAGCATTGAAAAAGCCTTAGTGAAAAAATTAACAGCTTCACCAGCATTAGATAGTTTTCCTCCACTGTGCCTGGAACAAACTGTAGCTTCCTAACAGTCTCCTATATGTATAGGGAAGAGAGGTTTGAGAAGCAATAAACTCTGAGGTAAAATCAAAGACCACATTTTATCTGTAGTTATGAGTATGGTGTAGGGAGAGATAAAATACCTGAGAGTATTGCTATGCTGGAGTAGTGATCTGCAAAGGTTGTTAATTATTATGTTTCTTACCATCAATGTGATCTTCTGTGTTCTAAAGCAGCAGAATTACAACACACAAAGCGAAAGTCCTCTTCAGGTTAACTTAATGTGACTTCAGCTGGCTGTCCATCTGATCAAATGACCTTATCTTGACATGAGCACATTGGACAGCATGGAACAGAAATTTACTCTTCCCACACCAAGAGGAAAAGGAGGTTCAAGGTTTAACTGTGAAATGGGAATAAAGACCTTTAGAGTCTTTCAGCTCCAAAGGATCTTGGTTCTGGTCTCAGTTTGTGTCCCACCTCCAAGAATAAAAAATAATTTGTATTCAGCAATTGCTGAAAAAATTCAGAGAACAGAAGTAGGAAGTAAGGGCCTCAACCTCTTTGTTACCCAGCCCATCTCTCAGCCAGCCTCCTCCACAGCACAGCTGTTGGTAGTCCCAGATTTAGGGTAGAAACCAGCACAAGCTTCCTCCCTCCCCCGAGCTCCTGATGGGCAGGCAGTTAACACATTGCTACAGGTTATAATTTCAAACACTTCCAAAGAAGAATTAAAGCTCAACTTTATTCTTTTCTGGGTTAGTCTGCAGCTACCCACTCTTCCCCTCCCACTTAAGAGGGGACTGCACAATTACTTAAAAATGTCAGGTGACCTCAGCTGTTGGTGTGTCCTACGCATAGCTGTATCAGTGCTGCAGAATATTATGAATGCCAATGTAGTTGAAGCAGTAGCACTTCTTGTCATGTCCAGGAGGTGGTACTGAGAAAGTCCCTCCCAGGAAATTGATGGTCAGATCCCTTGGAAAGCAGGGGCACACAGATTCACAAACAGTATTAAGAGGACACACATCTGAAAGCTGTACCTAAAACTTTAACTTGGACTTTGAAAAAAAAAATTATTTGTTTGTTGCTTTTTTTTTTTTTTTAAATACAAAATATTTTATTTTCTCTCTTAGAAATGAAATATATTACTATCTCACATAATCAAATTCCCTTTTAAAGGGAATACTGAATATGGCTCTGTAGGAAACATTGTTGCTATTTCTACTTTAAAAACTAATATTCCCATGTCAGTAATCTGTCGGTCAGGATATTGGCTTTTGGGATATGCCCTTGAGAATTTTCAGAGACACTGGAAATAGCCAGGAATAAATTGTAACTGAGTTTTAAATAGGATCGTTAATGCTGCTGCTCACTTGTGACAAATCTGTGTTTCAACAGGTTTACTTGTGGTCAGCATCCACAGGCAGCAGCCCGACTGTGAGGTTAGGAGCTATCTCCGCCCTCAGCACCTCTGAAACCCTTCATCTCAGGAGGGCTGGCTGCGGATGGGGAGCCGTGGCCGCCGCCGCCGCCCGGGGTGCCCATCCCGCCGGCTGCCGCAGCCGCGCCCGCCGCTCCCGCTTCCCTCGCCGCGCCGGGCCGCGCTTTCGCTTTCACTTCTTCCGGCTCTGGGCAGAGTGCTTCCTCACGGTTTTCGTGTGCTGAGAAACTACTGCAGAGGTGGGATGCTTCCAGACACAAGGGGACAAAGCCCGCAGAGGTGAGTCGGTAAAATTCCTCACTTCATTGGAATGAATGTAAATATTGAGGTGCAAAGGAAAAATGCTGCTCAGGAGGGCGGGTGATTTCCTTGATCCTGGATTTCTCTTCACTTGCAAGTTAGCCAACTCAGTGCCAGTTTTTAAAGCTCTTGCTCATAATGTTAAAACTGTATTTCTTTCTTTTGGCCATCTGAAACGCTGTCCCTGAAGTTTGATAATGGGTGTGTGCTTTCTTCACTGGGCTCCCCAGACGAAGCTAAAACACCTAAAGCTGGTTCCAGATTTCTTGCAATGAAAAATCCAGGAAAAGGCAGCCCATTGGGCCTCGCTGGAAGTCAGCTATAGAACTTGCTTTGTGATTGCACAGTACATTTCTTCCGCCTTTCAAACGTAAAGGTGAGCCTGGCAGCAATTGCTGCAGAACCCAGCAGCAGGGTCTGATCACCCTGAAACAAACCCTGAGAATGATGCAGACCAGGATGCAAGCTTCTGTCACAGATAAGCTTCCCTTTTGTTTTCCTTAGTGTTTCCAGCAGTTGGGGTGCAGAGGAAATAGGTAGGACAAGTGGTCCTTTATTTTTCTCAGCTACAGGGACACGGGTTCTGTGCTTGGCAGCAGCTGTAGCAGGCCAGGCGGTCTGCAGGACCAAGAGTTTGTTGTCCCCTCCTCTACCCCATTAACCAGTGGCAGATGAGTGGAGAGCCAGGCTATGGGAGCTGCAGGATGTGGGTCAGCCTGACATGCAGTACCCAGGAGGGAATTGTTTTTTCATTAAGGTTTATTTTAAACCATCTTTTGTAGTCCTTTGTGTGTGCCTTTGCAATGTTTTATGTCCCTCTATCCCTTTCTTGTACCCTCACTCCCACTGGATTATACAACTGTCCCTCCTTAGATGGCCACGTTGCTCCCAAAAAGGCAGCCATGAGGTTCCCCTATGGCCACTATAATGTGACTTTTTGTCACTGGAGCAGTCCTAATGCATGCCCTCTGAAAAGGAAGGTCAGCTGTGGAGTCAAACTCTGCTGGGGTCTGACCTGCTGACCTCGCTGTTTGGCTGCTGGTTACAGTGGCAATGCCTTAGGGTGCTTTGTTATGCTAGTGAAAATTTGTCTCTTTAGAAAACATCAGACATGAAGAATTTTTCCTTTTTTCTATAAAAATCTGCTGGTTCAATTGTTCAATTTCTCCTCTCATTTCTTGTTTCATTGTTTGCTAAAGTGCAATCCTCTAATGTGCTCAAAGCTCCATCACATTAATTAAATGCAGGTTCCTAGCAAAGGAAGATTGGAGCTGTAGAAGTAAGAAGGCTCACACTTCCCATGGGTTAGTCTTTTGAGAAGGGCTTCTAGCTTCCTGCTCTAAGTCTAGGCAGGTTTATTTCCATCTATAGCCTGTTCTGTACTGGGCCACTAATAGCCTTCTCTGCCTGGGAGCCCATCCTGCTGAGACTGAACTAATTGGTAAATAGAGGTTGGTAGGTAGGTTCCAAGTTTGTTGGCAGAAGACCATACAGATATATGTGTATCAAGACTGTGGAGACACTGTAAGCACCAGGGTTAAAAGTATAAGCTTTCTATTTATTTAAAAAAAAGAAAAAAAATTGAAGACAGGAACCTAAGCTTACTGTCCTCTGCTACAGCATGAAAAAATGGTTCTGGCAAGCACTCACAAATATGTTCTCCCTCTACTAAAGATCAATTCTGTAGAGAATAATATGGAAGATACAGAGGACTCTTCTTTTGATTAGAAGAAATGCTATTTAATTAGACCAACTCTGTGACTCAGAAGGCTAGTCAAACCCTTCTGAGCTCTTACAGCTCTGCTCTGGTCAGAATTTATGTGGAATTAATTTTCTTCTTTGTGAAGTAAAGTTTCATTACAACATCACCAAGTGAATTTAAATCTAATGGATGCTAAATGGAAAATGAACAAAATATGAAAAAGCCTAAGATTCATTAGAAATGTAATGACAAAACAGATTGACAGACAAAACATTGAAAATTAGAGTTTCAGTGTTGATATCCTAATCTAAATGACTAAAAAATATGGAGTGGAGTATATAAATTCTTAAATGTGTAAGTTTTCCTGAAAGTATTTGGATAAATATATTGAATCTTTGGGCAGTGTCTCCTCTACACCTTGGCTGTTGTCCATTTCTTTCTCTGGTTAGGTTGGTAATGATTTATTTTGTGTGTTCTTACTTTCTCATATATGTTTCTATTGCCTGGTTTTCCTTCTTTCTCTATAAGATGGAACGACAGATAGCATTTCGTGGGATTGACTTGTAAAATAAAAACTGACAAGAACAGTAAAAGAAAAAAGTGGTATTTTATGTATTTTTACTGCATATAACTATAAATATTTTACATGTATTAAGCTCAGAGATCAGTTACTAACATTGAGAGGCTTATGTACAATTTGTCATATTTATTGTATTTTATGAATGTTAAAGCAATGCAAAATTAATCAGAAAAGAGAAAGCGATTGGAAATTTTCATCAATAATAGATAGTTGGTTTTTGAACATACCTATTTTTATGAAAGAAAATATTATTGCTTTTAAATTAAAGTTTTTATTTAGAGAGATTATTAGACATAACTCTTCTGCAGAAATGAGTGCAGAAAAAAATTCATGGGTTAAAAACACTGACTGTTTGTTCACTATGAAATCACATATTTTTAAAGCCTTGCTTGCTTAGCCTTCAGTTGAAGATGCCAGTCGTGTCAAAATGATTGCAATTTGCAGTGTTCTTTTTGCCTTTGCAGATAGAATGATGCGAAACGCTATTCTTTGGTGGAGCAGCTTGTATGTCAGACTGATGTTTGTCTTCTGGCCGTGTGCATCAGATGGAAAGCAATGTCATATCCAAAATGAAATGGCTGACTGCAGTCACCTAAAGCTGACTCAAATTCCCTCTGATCTTCCAAACAATATAACGAGTTTGGACATTTCTCATAATCAGCTAAAACGGCTAGGTCCTGCAAATCTGACCAAGTACAGCCAGCTGGTTTACTTGAATGCAGGCTACAACAGCATCTCTAAACTGCAACCAGAATTGTGCCAAAATGTGCCCCTGTTGCAGATTCTGAAGTTAGAACATAATGAATTGTATAAGCTCCCTGACAGAGTCTTTGCTTCCTGCACCAACCTGACCGAGCTCAATCTGGGATACAACAGACTAAATATAAAAAATTATCCTTTCAAAACCCTGAAGGTAAGAGTTAGAAATGCACCTTTTCATGTAAATAAAGTATAAATGGGGAATTTACTGTATTTTCCAGTGTATATACAGAACTGCTTCCTTGGTATCTCAAAATACCCAACATATAATCTTTCACTGATTTTTGCTGAAGAAGAGGCCTTGGGGCTTCTTCTGTTATAGCATGTTGGAATTTCAGTCATCTTTGGAGTCAATTTTCTCCATTCCTTTTTCTGTACTGCATCCCTTTGAAGCATCCCTCCATGCAGGATATGTGCTGGGGGAATAGCAGCAGCAGCAGATGATGGGGATAGTGAAGTGGATGCTGTGGAATCTGAGCTGCCTGGGTACCTGGTAGCCTCAGTTCTCAAGGTTGCGGTTTAAGTGTTCAAACCAGGAAGGCCAGGCTTAGGCTGAATGTATCTCTCTGGACTTTGAGAACTGAGAAAGAGTAAAAATGTTTTTATTGTACCTTTGCTTTCTCTGGTAGTTTACATGTGGTTAAATTTTCTTGTCTGTAGCAGAGATTGGGGGACCACCACAGAAAGCAGGAAAGGACTATTTCACTGTCTTTGCACCAGGCAGGACTCATGCAAAAGGAAGAGCCTAAGGACAAAAAAAGTAAAAACAGTATGTGGGTACTAATTGTGACTCAGTGTTCCAATGAGTATGCATGTGGTTTTGAGTGGGTCTGAACTTTCCTGCTAAACTCAGTATTCCAGTTCAGTTGCATGAAGTGTACTTGCTTGCATTGTAGGTCTGCTGGCACAACTGAATATGAGTGCAGCCAACTTCCATGCTGGGAGCTTTGCCTTCCTCATTCCATTTACAGGGCTGGACCAAGCTGAAAAAGCATGGAATGCAATGTTTAATACTGCAGTAGTTGTAACTGCAGCCAGCTGTAGGCTTTTGCATTTATCACTTTATCTGAGGCAGGAGGGTGAATTAAGGAACTTTAACTAAATCTACTTTGGTTTGCAGTAGATACTTTAGCAGGTTAATACCATTAATATCATGAAAGTTACTGGTATGGAAGATACAGAATACTTCTTCCAGCAGGAGCTTGTAAGTTGCCATTTCTGTATTCCAAATTTATTTTAAGTTAGTATTGCAACTAATTTCTAATTGGTTATACTCAAATAAAATATTTCTAAATCTTTTTGAGTATTGCATAAAATAATGATAAAAAATAATTTTATACTTATTTTTTTCCTTGCATCTTCTCTCCAGAACTTGAATATTTTGGACCTATCTCATAATTCTTTGAAGTCAGCCAGTTTAGGATTGGAGCAACAGTTGGAGAACCTCCATGAGCTTATGTTGGGTAGCAACCAAATCACTGAGTTGAAAAAAGAAGACTTCCGTTTTCTTAGCAACACCTCATTGAATAGTCTTGATTTGTCATCAAATCCACTGAAAGAGGTAGGAAGCAACAGAAATTTAACAGGTAGAAGATGGAACTATTCTGATTTACCCTTTATGGTTGTATGGCATTTACATTACAGTTTTGATCCACTGAGGTCCAAAACCCATTCTGTTTTATACAGCATTACTCCTGACCTCCAGCAGTGATTTACAGAATGACTGTTTTGCCACTGAAATCGGCACAGGCTGGTTTCATACGGGCTGGTTCCAGGTAGATCAGAGGTCTCAAGCAAGACCTAAATTGAGATGCTCTAAGAATCCTTACCAGGTATTTTCTGTGCAGAACTTTTTTTGCACGTGTTGAAGGTGAAGGGCTGACGCACTTTCTAAGTGAGTATAAAGTGTGGTACTATGTTATACAAGTCTGGTTATACAATCTAGGTTTCACTTCCCAGTTAATCAAAGAGAGTGTTCAACTTGTGGCTATGGGAACACCAGAGAAATAATCATTCCAGAAACATATACTCACTCCTTTAAAAAAACCCCACATGGGTTCTTTGTCTTCCATCTACCTCACTGTGCTCTTTGACCTGCTTTTCAGTGTTATGATTCTTTGAAGAGTAATGGTTAAGTGTGTCAATTCTAAACTGGCTCACCCTCAGCATACAATTACTGAACATGCATTGAACCTCCTTGGTTCGTTTGGTTTCTCTTTGTTTCTTTTGCTTTGTTTGTTTCTTTTGCTTTGTTTACCAGTTGATTGAGCTCTAAAAAATATGTACATTGAACCTACAAGTGTTCTGGCTTGAAAGCAAAACCAGTGAGAGCCTCCAAGTCAGAAATACAAATTATTAGGAAAAGGGGAAAGAAAACCAAAATACATGCAAAAATACAAAAGAAAAAAACAATGACAAAGTCAGAATACAACCTGACACCCGGTTGGTCAGAGTGTTGGTAGCAGTCCAGTTGGATTGGTGGCTGCAGTCCTCCTGGAGTGGCAGATGTGGTTCTGTTGAAGCAGTGATCCTGTAGTAGGGGTATAGTCTTCCTCTGAAGATCCAGTGGAAAAGACAGCTGTTCCTCTGGGAATACACTGTATTCCACTGCATTCCCAGACTGTTCGTTGTGTCCCAAAACCCCAGATTATATCCAGGTGGGGATGCTTAGCTCCTCCCCTCTGGGCAGAGCATCTCACAGTGGGATGCTGTAATTTTTATCAGTCATGCAGTGACAGTCAATGGCCCATTAACAGCAGATGTCTCCCCGGAGAAAGGATTGGTTTGTGGAAGAGATAAAGAAAACTGCCCAATTAACAGAAGATAACTGCCCCACCTCTGACAGATGGCCAATAGAGTACATACTGCCTTGCGATCCAGGACACAAGAATATTGTAAGGTGGCATAAGTTTGTATCAGTTCTAAGAGTGAATCCCACCATCCTCTTTTGCTTGGCTGCTTCATCCTTCCCTCTTTCTGATACCAGCTTTTTTCAGGCTATGCACTGGATCTCTGGGGAAACTCTACACGTGTTTTGGCTTGGTTAGCTTGGTGAGTCCCACTGGTTCCCTACCTGGTTCACTGTGTGACTGCATGTGGGGCTATTCTGGCACAAGGGTACAGGGTGTGGATGAGTAAATGGCACTGCTCCTTTCTTGGGCACTGCTACTTTGTGCCACTTTCAGCTGCTCTGGTTTTACAGTACTGCTATCTAAAAAGCAGCCTTGTGCATTTGAATAATTCTGAAAAATGGAGTGTCTAATCCCTCAGCTGATATCTTAATCAAGATGAGGGGCCAGCACTATGATAAAAGCTTGTGATCCATATTGAGAAAGCAAGTGTGTAGTATTAGATTTCATATTACATTAGCTTCGGCTTGCACATAGAAATTGGGTTTCTTCTTGTCTGTCTGCAGACCTAATAACTAGTAAATTAGTATACCTAGCAGATATCAATAAAAGAAAGCTGAAGAAAGATATCAAAAATTTTGAGATACTTATAGAGAAGGAGTTTTGGTTGTTGCATACAAACTTGCATCTCAGCCACTTTCTGTCTTCCTATAAAATAATATTACTCAGATTTATGATAATCAGAGTAATAGATATATATTTATGTTATAAATTATAGAACTATTATCACAAGAAGTATAAACTCCAAAAAGTGTTTGTCTGAACTTGGCTGTGAAGCAATCTGAGTGTAGGAGTTCTATTCTGCATGAAAATCACATTTGAAAACCTTTCCAAGTTTTGTTTTATTGGTCAACTTTCTTACATAATTCCCTTCTTTAGCTCAAGACTTTTTTTTCTTGTCCTTTCAGTTTCATACGGGATGTTTCCATGCAATTGGAAAGTTGTGTGGCCTCATACTGAACAATGTTGAACTTGGTGAAAATCGCACAAAGAAACTTTGTACAGAATTATCAAACACAGCGATTCGAAACCTCTCACTGAGCCGTGTGAAACTTTCCTTCATTGGCAAGTCAACTTTCCAGGGACTGCAAGGAACAAATCTTACAATTTTAAACCTTTCCCAAAATTCTCTCTCTGTCATAGAAAATGACTCATTTCAATGGCTTTCAAGTTTACAATACTTAAACCTGAAGATTAATAGTATTCATGTATCTTCGCGTTTATTTTATGGATTATCCAGCCTTAAACATTTGAATCTCGTAAACTCACTTACTGGGAAAATTGAAGATTTTTCTTTTCATTGGCTACACCACCTGGAGTATCTTATAATGGATAATAACAATTTTCCAGGAATTACTGCTAATATGTTCACAGGTCTAAACAACCTGAAATATCTGAGTCTCTGCAACTGCAACATAAACTTACAAAGAATAACTAATAAAACATTTTCATCACTTGCTAATTCTAGCTTACAGGTTCTCAACCTCACAAAAACCAGAATCTCTACAATAGAAAGTGGGGCATTTTCTTCCCTGGAACACCTGAAAATTCTTGATCTTGGTCTCAATGAAATTAGTCAACAGCTTACAGGTCATGAGTTTGAAGGTCTCAATAATATACAAGATATTTATCTTTCCTATAATAAAAACTTGACTTTGCAAAGTGACTCATTCATTTTTGTCCCAAGCCTTAGAAAACTGATGCTGAGGAAGGTAGGCTGCAGTAATCTGGCACTTTCTCCTTCACCTTTCCATCCTCTGCAAAACCTGACTGTCCTGGACATCAGCAATAACAACATAGCAAACATAAAAGAAGACTTGTTTGATGGACTTGACAAACTTGACATCCTGGATTTGCAGCACAATAATTTAGCCCGACTTTGGAAACATGCAAATCCGGGTGGCCCTGTTCTTTTTTTAAAAGGTCTTCCCAATTTGCGAATTCTTAATTTAAAATCAAATGGGCTTGATGAAATTCCAGTTCAGGTTTTCAAGGGTCTGTTTCAATTAAAACACTTGGATTTAGGATCGAATAATTTGAATTTGCTTCCAGCAACTCTGTTTGATAACCAAGCCTCTTTGAATTCATTGAATCTTCAGAAAAATCTGATAACCTCAGTTGAAGAAAAAGTATTTGGCCCGCCTTTCAGGAGCTTGAGAAAACTAGAGATGGATTCCAATCCTTTTGATTGTACCTGTGAAAGCATTGCTTGGTTTGCTGATTGGCTTAATGAGACCCAAGCAGATATACCTGGATTGAGGTCCCAGTACATTTGCAACACCCCACCTAAATATCATGGTAGTCTGGTTTTGTATTTTGATAGTTCAGCCTGCAAAGACAGTGCTCCATTTAAACTTCTTTTTGTGGTCTCTACCACTATTGTGATGCTATTCATTTTTATTGTCCTTACCATCCATTTTGAAGGGTGGAGAATAGCTTTCTACTGGAATATTTTAGTCAATCGAATGCTTGGTTTTAAAGAATTTGAGAGACAACAGGAACAATATGATTATGATGCCTATGTTATTCATGCAAGACAGGACAAGAATTGGGTGTCTAAAAATTTCATGTCTCTGGAAAAAAATAACCACTTTGAAATTAAGTTTTGTTTAGAAGAACGGGATTTTGAAGCAGGTGTATCTGAATTTGAAGCCATAATTAACAGCATAAAAATGAGCAGGAAGATTATTTTTGTTGTGACTGAACACCTTTTACAGGATCCCTGGTGTAAAAAGTGAGTAGAATATGAAATTTTATCTGTAAGGGGAAACATTTCTAAAGAGATATTTTAACAAGATCACTTTTTAATTGTAATTTAATAAACAATAGCATTTAATGAACAATACACACTCAAAATCTACTTCAATATATTTACCTAATATATTGTAACTTCAGAATAATTCCTAAGTCAATGAAGTTAACATATACGGTAGTGTACATTTGAATACTAAGTCAATGTTTTAGGCATTTTCTTGGGTGCTTTTTTTTTTTTTTTGATGTATTTTTTTTTTTTTTGTTTTTTTTTTTTTTTGATTGGTTTTTTTGTTTTTTTTTTTTTTTGATTGGTTTTTTTGTTTTTTTTTTTTTTTTTTGGGGGGGAGTCTTTTGTTTTGTTTTGGTTGTTTGGGGTTTTTTCCCAAAAGTCAGGCTGACACCTTTGCAGATTGCTTTCCTTAAAATCACACATTTGAAGAAGAGCAACAATGAGTGAGACCACTAGCATTGAAAGATGATTTTTGTTTGCCTTTAAATTAGTCTTTTCACTATTCTTATATAGTGGTCTCATCAAGAAAGGGATTTTGCTAAACAAGGCTATATCAAGACAGTACACTTAGGTTATATTTTTAGAGCATTATTTTATTATTTTTAGTTAGAGGCAACTAATTTAAGGAAAGTAATAACCATTGTGTATCACAAAAAAACATTAAGAGCCCTGTTAATCTTTTCTTTCTCTATCACATAAAAGAAAACACTGATTTTTGTCTTATTTTTGCTTCAGTTTCAAGGTGTATCATGCTCTTCAGCAAGCTGTTGAACAAAGTCGGGACTCCATCATACTGATCTTTCTTGATGATATCCAAGATTACAAGTTGTATCATGCACTTCACCTGAGAAGAGGAATGTTCAGGTCTCGCTGCATCTTGAACTGGCCAGCCCAGAAAGAACGAGTCAGTGCATTTCATCAGCAATTAGTGATGGCACTTAAATGTAAAAGTAAAGTGCACTGATTTTTGAACTACAGATTTGAATTATGGGGTCATTCTACTGTATATTTTCTACCACTGGGAAACTAGCAAGCCTTCATGAAGGTCTGAAAAAGTTTTTCATCCTGTAAATATATGTAAGAGTCACTTAATTTAAATTTATTTGTTTATATTCATATTTTTGCTGATTATTTTAATTCAACTGCACTGAAGTGAGGTTAAAAGGGATCATGGTGGATAGTCATTTCAATCAGTGTATTAAAAATGTGGTAGAAATTCTGAAAAGCAGTGAGAATCACTGATATTCTAGGAAATGATGTAGGGTAGAAAAGACAGACTCTCTACAGGGATATACAAAAGAAAATGCATTAATGATAAAATGGTAAATTCTTTGTAGAAGGTAGAGTGGACACTAGTTCTTGCTTTTGAAACATGGGGGATTCAGTGCCTCCAGCTGGAGGCACTTCCTGTGTTACTGTTGCCTTGTGAAATGCAGTAAGACAGAAAATTACTTCTGTAATTCAAACCAATATACAGAGCAGTTTCACAGTGAGTTTTAAAACCTTTGTGATTATGCCTTCTGGGGGGGCTAATACTGGTTGCTATCAAAAAGTGACTTTCAGGCTGATGAGTCAACTGATTTAATAAATTTGGTATCAGGAAAAAAATTTTTGCTCTTTTCTGGTGAAATTCAGAGAGCTGGGAGGACATTAACACTGAGAGATGTGACCTTGATTCTCAGAGTGCACACAAAACTGTATGTGAGCCTGTACACAGAACTTGAAATCAATGTGAAGCATGGCCAATGCACGGCTGCTGTACCTATATAAAAGAATAAAGGTACAGATATTTTTATAATATAACCAGAACACAACTTTGTGGAGAAAGTGGTGCTACTGCAATTTAATTGCCAAAAATTTTGTTACTAGTAAAGCAACAACAACAAAAACAAAGAAATAGTTTTAAATAGTATCAGAAACATTATTGTGACCACATTTAGAGGTGGAGTGGGAAAAAAAAATTCAAAACTAGATTAATTTCAATTTTTTTGTTTCCTTTTATTTTTTCCTTAAATTTTCCTTAAATTTAAATTTCCTTAATTTTTTCTTTAAAAATCCCTTAAATTTTTTCTGGTTTTGCCTTTGATAGCTAAAAAGAAAACCATAAAAAAATCAGATAGAATTCTGTAGTTTATTTCTTGCATATTAAGCTAGTTTGATTTTTTCCTAACATATTTTACAGAAATGTGGGCTAGATGGCAATTGCCAAGGCATTAAGGTTCAAACATATGGGCTAGCAGCTTGATCTGGAGAGAGAGCTGAGGCTGAGCAAAATGTGCTTTGCAAGAGTGTTTGTAATGTAAAACTGGCTAAAATTTTATGGTGAATCTGAGCACAAGTTATTGTAAATTAGACACAAGGCAGTAATTTGTATAGTTTTGTTAATATTTAATTGCTGCTGCAAGGACCTTTTAAAACTTTGTTAGCTTTTAGTAGGTCTGTAATCCTTCAATAGCTCAGGAATATTTTTAAATTGCCTTTTCCCCCTAGCATTTCCCTCATCAACTTCAATACCACTATTGCTACAAGAATGCTGTTTTACTGCTTTAGAAAACAGTTCTATACTTCACATTTTAAACAGCTTTTCTCATTATTTGCTGTATGTGTAGATGAAAAATTGGGTTTTAATAGGTTTCCTATGTCCCATGATGACAAAAACCCAAACAAGACAAATAATTAGTGAAATAGGACTTTTCATGCACTGGAATAGTGAAGGGGTGCAGATGTCTTCACTTGCTCAGGAAGTCCTGAGTGAAAACAAAACAGGCTTTGTTTACAGCTGAAGTGATAGATGATGATTCCCTAATTACAGTAATAGGATTATCCCCATTGTGATGCTTTCATCTCATCTTTCTCACCTTTTCAGGTGAAGTGACAAATTCTTTCTTCATGCTTAGGCCTTGAAAGTTGAGGAGGCAAGTTGGTAATTATGGTGTGCCAGGTACGCACCATGTCAATTTTTCTTTCCCTTATTTAAAGACTAACATGTGACAGGGTTACTGTCCTAAATCTGCAATGACACATAGCAGCAGAATTTCTCCTTCCACATCAATATAAATTGTTTAGAAAATGCTAGTAGTTCACATGGATATTATAAGTATTCAAAAGGATATTAAAAATGACATAAAGATGAAGAAAATGCATGAAGAAATGCTGCAGTGAAATGTGATACAAGAGGTCAGACTAGATTATCTAATGGTCTCTTCTGACCCTTGGAGCCTTACAAATGACAGCACATCTAAATTCTTAAAGATTTTTCTAGTTGCTACAAAAGCCACCAAAATTGGTTTCAGAATAGCAAAAAAAATTTTACAAATGCTTAGTTTTGTAATACAGCCAGGAATACAAACAAGAAATACTTGGTGATGAATGAAAAATCCCTTTAAATTAAAAAAATATGATGAATACCTTTCTACACAGTTATTTTAGTACCTAGATTCAGTTTAAAATAATCTACCACAGTAATATACATTATAAAGGTTCACAATGTATAAAATTAAAAAAAGGTTCATAATGTGTAAAAAAAAAGGCACAAAAGTAATAATCACAGCGCCAGTGGTAATCATCAGTTACACCAGACCTAAAATTTTCCTATAAATTTTTCCTGTTTTTCTGAAAGTTAATTACTTCTGTCTGCTCCTGTAGATCTGTTTGACAATTTTATTGAGAGTAAATAAATAGGCTTAAATAAATGGGCTAAGAGTTGTAAGTACTTTCAGGATTCACAGTCTGTGTCTGAGCTGGGCAGTCTCATTGCAGAGGTCAGCATCAGATTATATTATGCTGATTTGCTGATGAGTTGAACACCAAATAAATGAAAGATAGTTCCAAACTTGTAATATCAATGATATTACATAGGACTAAAGAGGACCCATTTGTATTGAAAGCAGAATATGTAAAGGACTTGAGTGAGGCAGAACGCTCAAGTCTAGAGATCTGGAGTGGAACCTGACCATTTCTGCAGATCTTGAATGACTGGGTGTCATGGTTTAGGAATACTATTCCCCAATTTAGTGTTCTAAACCATGTACTGCTTGCTCACTCTTCCCTCCCCCTGGCAGGCTGGAGAGCAGACCTGGAGGCACAAGAGGTAAAGATAATGGGTTGAGATCAATTTACTTGAAAAAGCAATGAAACAAAAACCAAACAGTAACATGAACAATATTAGTAACAGAGTGTACAAGAGAGGTGATTGATTCACATGTGAGTTCTTACCACAGGAACAGAAAGGACCTCTGCCCCTTGTGCTTGATGTGAGGTGACACACAATTACCTAAGGGTCCTAGCCATGCCCTTCCTTGCTGCTGCAAACATTAACCCAGTCCTGGCCAGAACCAGGACACAGGGAGTAATGAACAAGTTACAGACAGTGATGTTCATATATATAGCTGAGATAAATACACAACCCACCAGTGAGCTCAATTAATGCTACTTTTACTGAGGCTCAGTCAGGGCTTTTTACCATGGTAGGAATAAATTCAGATTGTGTTGCTGTTGGATTTAAGTGCACCTGTTCCATAAGGTTTTGTCAGAACACATTTTCATACAAACGTGGTTTGTAAGAAAAAGACCAGGAATGCCCCAGTTTCAAATCTCAGTCTTCTACTTGGTGTTCTGTGTGCTCTCTCTGCCAGCTCATTGCACTCCTTGATGTGCTAGGAAGACAAGGCAGGGATAAAATTCCTCACTTTGTACCCTTGGTTGTTGTGGACCAGCAGCTGCCAATTTACAGCTAGTTGCTTGATGTGTGATCCTGGGGCTCATGTATAAAGCAACTGGTCTGACTTTCAGCTTGTGCTGTTCTTTTGGGCACTCCAAGGGCCATCTGACCTGCCACAATGTTTGCCTTGTCCATAATACTAAGCATTACAGTGTTCCTAAACTGCTGCTGGTGTGTTCATATTTCTCTTCAGCCAGGCAGACAACCCCATGTTGGGAAACTAGGGCAAAGTTAATTATTCCCCACTGGTGTGCCCTCAGCTGTCTGGCTTGTGCCACTGTCACCCTCTACTGATCTCCAAACTGCCTAGGATGGCTGGGGGCGCCTTTGAAAGCACGCGAGCTGCTGCTTCCACACAGCTCCTTTCTGCCTCTGCCTGGCATGCTGGTAAGGGTGAGCCGGCTTGGGTCGCTCTCACTCCCCACTTCTGGTTAAGCCCTTCCTACGCACAGATGTGTGAGGAGGGCCCTGCTGCCCTGGCCGGTGGGCTTCGTTTTTGCCCCCTAATATTAGATGGGATTCTGACTGCAGGGAAATCTCACGCTTCGTCAGCCCGGCTCGCGGGCCGCAGCAGGTTCCCGCCCGGCGCCCCTCAGGAGCGCAGGCTGCTGGGGCCGCTCCCGGGCCTTCCGCCGGCGCGGTGCTCCCCGCCCAGGGCGGTGCGCGCCCGCCGGGTTTGTTTCGCT
>VZRH01003699.1:2502976-2513064 GCA_013397555.1 Urocynchramus pylzowi
CGCGCCCCGCGCCCGGCGCCCAGCGAAACGGACAGGGAGCCCGGGGGGCGGGCGGTGGCCAAGGGGCTGCTCATCACCCTGCCCGACATCGGGGAGGAGGCGGCGGCCGAGGGCGACGAGGCGGCCGGCAGCCCACGGCTTCCCGCGTGAGTGAGCGCCCCGCGAACCTGGGGCTGAGGGGAGGTGCGCGCCCCTCACTCCTCGGCTTCCTTCTACCAGGCTTTCTCTGCCTCTGGGTGTCCTGAGAGGTACCGGACGTCTCCGTGGGCAGGGTTTTCCTTCCCCGGCAGTATGCCAGAGGCAGGGACTCGCATCTTCGCGGGCAGGAGCGGTGGCTCGCAGGGGCTGTGTGCGGTGCCGTAAGGGACGAAGAGCTGGAAAACGCTCGCGATTCCGCGTGGAAAGGGACGGCAATCAGAGCCCGGCCCCGCACGGCCGGAGGAAAATTGTCCCGTCCCCACCTCGGGATGCGCAGGGAGAGAAGCCGAGGTCCAGAGGGCGCGCAGGGGATGGTGAGCTTGAGTAGGTATCGGAAAGGTCCCTCTCGTAGGTGTGTGAGTTGTATCAAGTTCTGTCCCGAAGTTGCTACTGTGCATCAAAGCACACATTTCAGTCACTGCCTAGTGAGGTTCTAAAGTGTCGATAACAGGTGTGAAACTTGTTTTGGATGCTTCTGTGTTTAATTTTCAAGTCTCACCTTGAAACGTTTAGGGTTTGCTGCAGATAAAAGAAGCCTGTTAAATATGTTTGCTTCCATTTGGTGATATTTTGCTACAGCAAAGGTATACTGAAGTGGTTTATTAGTGTATTTAAAACAGAAGAGTTTATAAAAGTGAGCAATAGTTGCCTTACTGTATTGGTTGAATTTTTCATACTGTTACAAAAAAAAAGAAAAAAGGAAACTACTGTATATATTTTATGAACATCTATAATTGCTGCTTCTGTAGTACTAAACTGTGCTAATCTTTATAACTGACAATCAGAAGAACAGTAATGTTTTGTTAGGTGTTGATAGGAATGAATGTGTATTTAAGTTTTTAACTCTAAAGGACTGGAATCTCTTTTAAGTACACTTAAATCTTCGGATGGATTTTGGGACCGCTGCTTTAAGTTCGGTTTCCATGTAGGATAATATTTAAAGTAGGAGCACAAATCCTCCCTGACGTACTTCTTTTATTTCCCCCCTACTCCAATCTAGAGCTTTTTATTTTGTTACAGAATATATTGTAAGCTCTTTCAGGCTTAAACTTTTGCTGTATTTGTGTAAAATAGTAGCCTTTTGTGAATAGGGAGGTTAATCTGGTTTTATGTGTAGTAACAGAGTTCTGCTTATGTTTGGTGCTTTATATAAACAATGCCAGAACTAATCAGTGTTATGTCCCTGTAATTTTCCCCTAGCTACTTCTTTTTTCAGTACCAAAAATAAAGCCAAGTAAAATATCTATTACTTTTATCATTAAAAAAAAATGGAAGAATGGACTCCACTCTTACAACAAACTGATTGTACTGGGATGAAGAATAAACCCTTTTATTTTAAAACTGATTGTGTCCAGCAAAATACTCATTTTGACTTGCTATTGAACCACTTCTAATTGATATCACCTAATTATCCCCTAACTTATAATTTTGTATGCATGGTGGCATTTCAAATATTTTATTAATAGCAGTAAAGGTTATACTGATAAGGTATTGTCTGTCTTCAAAAAACCAAAACCAAAACAGAAAGAGGTAGAAGAAGGAAAAAGATACATCACTTTGACAAGGAAAGTCTATACCTCCACATTAGCATTTTTTTAATTAGATGGTTTCACTTAAGCTTTTAGAAGAAGCATCTTAATTAAATATTGAAAACCTTAGTTTTCAAGGACTCTAAGCAATTCCTTGCTTAGAGTCGAGATTAGAATTTGTGAGTTACAGAATATGATAATATACTATTGATAGTTTTACACAGGAAGCTTTTGCTTACCTAAACAAAGTTCCTTCATTACAAGTTTTATTGCTGTTTACAATTACTTAAAAGACATCAATGGCCATTGTATTTTCATTGATAGCAATCTATGATGAGTAATTGGTTAATAAAGGAAAGGATCCCTTTTATGTCTTAGCATTTTTTTCTTAAGTACGGACAAGCTGATAGCAATGACAGTACATAGGCACTGATTTCTTTCTATCTTTCTCAGACATGCTAATTTTTCTGATTTCCACAACTACCAACCACTTGTCCTAATAGTGTATAGGGTTAAACTATGGCAGTACTTTGTGAGATTTAATATTTGCTAGTTATTCACATAGCAATTTCCTGTTCTTTTAACCAAAATGAAAGAGGATTTATGATGTATAAATCTTTTTCTTCATAATGGAGAAAAAATTCACTTTTTTTTACTCTTACTTGAAAGAAAATATTCTTATTTGAAATTTGAAACTTTCAAATTCTTATTTGAAATAAGATATATATTCTGCTATAAAAGACCATGGCATTTCTTGAGAGAATATGAAGATGCTTTGTGCTACACTTAGAATGATATGTTAATATACCAAGATACATAGATTCCTTTCTAAAGAAACATTATTATTGCTGTCCTAACATGTTGCAATAGGTGAGATAACAACCCCTACCTAATCTAAAGATAAATTGGGCAAAGGGGCAAAGCTTAAGTTATGTTGTTTAGGGGTGGGTAATATTTTGTAGAAACTAATTTTGCTGCTCCCTATTTTCAGAATGGTTCTGACACGTGGAAAAAAATGTTTATGAACTTGGTATGAAAAGTGTAGCTTTATCTGTGATGTACAAATATCATTACCTTTTGTCAGCTTTTATTTCTCGAGGCTCAAGCTTTGGGTTTCAAAATTATTCACTTTGAAAATGTGGGTATAAGTGACCTGATGAGCTGCAGAAGAGGGTGGGAACTCTGATTCCTTGTCTCCTGTTTTGCCCATGAAAAGCAATAGATCTCTTTCACACTGTAAT
This sequence comes from Urocynchramus pylzowi, assembly GCA_013397555.1. Classification (NCBI taxonomy): domain Eukaryota; kingdom Metazoa; phylum Chordata; class Aves; order Passeriformes; family Fringillidae; genus Urocynchramus; species Urocynchramus pylzowi. Next base: position 2,505,945 of record VZRH01003699.1, read on the forward strand.
GCATACTAACCTAGATGGGGCATTGTAGTGTTACTAAGCTGGTCACTTCCCTTATTGTATTGATCTAAAAGAGTAAATACAGTAATGTGGTGGTTTGCCACGGTCTATTTTTTCATTGCAATTAAGTGTACAAGAACTGAGATGTAAATTTTAATTTCACATGGTGCTACACATTCATCTACACTCTCTAGATGGATGCAACTAAGAATAATTACTAACATTTAGTAATGTTGTATATAAACCTCAGTTTTTGAAAAATGTTATGGACTTCCAACAATGGTTTGGGTTGCAAGGGACCTTAAAGATCATCTAGTTCCAATCCCCCTGCCCTGGGCAGGGACACCTTCTACTAGACCAGATTGCTCAAAGCCCGTCCAATCTGGTCTTGAACACTTCCACATCATCCACAACTTGTCTGGGCAACTTGCTCCAGTGCCTCACCACCCTCAGAGTAAAGAATTTCTTCTCAGTATCTAATGTAAACCTGCCCTCTTTCAGTTTAAAGCCTTTCTCCCTTGTCCTACCAATATATGTTTTTGTAAAAGGTGCCTCTCCAGCTGTCCTGCAGGCTCCCTTTAGGTAATAGAAGCCTTCTCTAAGGCCTCCCCTTTTCTTCTTCAGGCTGAACAATCCCTGCACTCTCAGCCTGTCCTCATAGGAGAGGTCTTCCAGATCTCTGATCATCTTCATGGCCTTCCTCTGGGACTGCTCCAAGGGGTTGACATCCTTCTTATGCTGGGAGTCCAAGGGCTAGATGCAGTACAAGCTAATCAACGAGAGAATGAATGTAAAAAAAAAAAAAAAAAAAAGCAACCACAAAGCCCTTAAACCCAAAGAATTTCATGTTAGCTGTAAATCCTTTAATTGTTCTTAGATGCAGAGGACTTGTGTTGTTTGTTGGAAACTAAGATGATATGTTTACATCCAGGCATTTTATTTCTGATCCAGTGCTCAATAAACAGGATTATTAAGTCAACTATGAAAAGAAGAGGAAGGACCCTCAGTCTTGGTAGTTGCTCTTAACTGTCATGAGCTCCTCTAAAATTTAATAATTTAGTGAGTTAGCGGACTATTTCTTTTTAATTGTTCTTTAATGTAGAGTTCAGCATGCATTGTTCATGGGGTCCACACTTTTAGTTAAGGTTTGGGCCCATAATGGGCATGGTTTTTTCTTCATCAATATTTTCAGTAAGGAAGAAGATTCTTGGATACTGCAATAGTTTGGTGAAAATTTGTAGTCTTTTCATTGGTGAGATAATTCCTGTCAGTTTTGTCAAATGCTAAAGGAATTAGAGATTTCTTGTCTCACAAAATACTTGGGACTGAATCAGTCAGTCTTTTCTCACTGTTGCTACAGTCTTGTTGGAAAAATTTCGATGTGGTGTGAATGTGTACTTGTGCATGTATGTACATGAGATGGATAACAGTGTGGGGGTTTCTGTGCTGTTTTGAGTCCTTCACATGAAAACATGTTCATAATGTTGGCATGTGATAGTTGTTACATCCTTACTCTGAGGGCTTCTCTCTCCTGAGTAGATGCTGTGTTTTTAATTCAGTATGAGAATGATGGTAACACACTGATGTTTGGTTGTTGCCAAGCAGTGCTCACCCCAGGTCAAGGACTGGTGTGCCAGGCTCTGCCAGTGAGGAACTGCACCAAAAGCTGGGAGGGAGCATGGCCAGGGCAGCTGACCTGAACTAGGCAAAGGGATATTCCACACAGGTTGTGAGCAGTGGTATTTTGCAATTGCTTGGTTTTTTTATTTGCATTTTATTGCTCTGTCCCTCTCTCTCTCTCTGATTTTTAGGAAAGGAGTTGAGGTTGTGGAATGAATAAAAGATCGTTACTTTGTTTTTCAGTAGTGCCTTTTTTCCAGTACACAACCATGGGAGTCACGCTATAGCAAGAACAGAGGAAAACTTTCAGGTCCTCAAATCTGTTTGGCTACATAATGTTTTGGCAATATGATGACACATCCTAACATCTCAAGCCAGGGGTGTTTGTGGTTACAGAAAAAGGAGAAAAGTATTTAGTATGCCTGAGCATATGCAGACTAAGGCATACTTAGTCTGCATATGCTCAGGCATACTAAATACTTTTAGTATGTCCCCATAATTGCATTCAGTCCCCAGAATTGCATTGCTTCACTTTGTGCTATAGAAGTGTCACATTTTACATTATTATTGGTTTTTGTGTCTTTTTATCCTGAGAAGATAAAGTTCTGCATCTGTTCTCAGTGATTCATTATATGTGCAATTTTCTTCAGAGATCAATAAACAGAAGGGAAAACATATTCCAATCTTTAGGATGTTATGCTGCTGAAAGAAGTCTGATTTAAAAAAAAAAAATTTACTGGATTTCCAAATTTACATTAAAAGAATACACAGCGAAAGTCTTGTGGACCACTTCCAAGTGTTTTGTTAGGGTGCCACTCTGTCCCTGTCTGTTCAGACACTTGATCCTGCAGCAGTAAATGCCTCCTATCAGATCCAAAGAAATAAAACACCTTCTCTAAGACACTAATTAGCATTCTTTATTATTGCAGTTAATTAAGATGATAGTATTTTTCTCAATGTTGATTCATAATTTATACTAAAAAGTCAGATTTACTTCTATAGTATCTTGCACTCAGAAATTGTTTATATTTCCTATAACCAAGAATTATACTTACAGTTACACTTTTACAGTGAATCAAAATAACAAATAGATTTAAAATTATATATATAATACACCTTGCAAGCTCATGCCATCTTGAATGCATTTCAAAATTACAAAGCCTTTAAAATTTGCAGAAGAGTAAAATTACTATATAAAAATAAGCCTGTCTTAAAAATTTGAGCTGTTTATTCTTACTTTGTTTTATAAAGATAGGAGCAGAACTCAACACAGATCATGGCTGGAAAAGCTTTAAATCTGTTTCAGGATTCAATATGAAAATGTCTAATAGGAGGCATTGCACTAAAGTGTATGTTCTACAAATAGCTGCCTGAGATGCACACAGATTGAGATTGTATTAAAAATGATGGCCTGCTTTTAGTGTTGTCAGTGATTTAAGAAAACAATTACTTTCACTTCTTTATTATTTTTCTTCACTCCAGATGAAATAACTAGTGAAAACCTTGACCCTAAGGGGAAGCAGGTCTTGGGTTGAAGAGGTGATTTTGAGTGTACCTAGTGAGCACTCTGTGCAGAAGGTAGCCACAGAGGACTGACAAACTGTAGATGTTGGTGCAGGCAAGCACAGAGAAACCTTCATGTTTTCATTCCAATGCTACCCACTTTTTGAACCAAGAGAGGCTTTTATGTTTATTTACAAATAGGATTTTAGCCATACATGAAGAAAATTGATATTGTGGCAAATTATGGTAATTTGGTCAGATCAAAAAGATAATCACCTGAAAAACTCACCAAGAGTTCGACTGTACAAATGCTCCCAAGATAGTTTGATCATCAAAGCACCAGAAACCCCATACATAGCTTCAAAGAGAGTAAGTGACATTTTTGTAAGAGGAAAGGGCCAATCAGGTGGTATTATAAAACACTTAGCAGTTGAAAAAGTCTGATAAAGATTTGTATTTTCGTGCTTCAGATATAGACAGTACTTCATTCATTGACCAACAACCAGATTACTGAAAATACTGAAACACTTCTGGCAGTGCTCATTAATAAAGATGAGAACAAAATGAAAATTATCTCCAAGCCTGGAGTGACACTCTCAAATGGAGACGTGCTATAATTTTTGGAGTGTATTTTTGCTAGCTGTCAAGCCTCCAGCATGTTCAGTAACAGGAGTGATAAAGATGTGTTGCTAGAAGCTAAGAAGGTCAACATGTACTATATTACCTTTCAAGGCAGGTTTTCTTTTTCCTTCTCCTTAATAAGCCATGTCATTTCTAAACAAACAAGCTATATTATAGCTACCCTAAAATAATTTTCTGCAGAAGGCTAGATGAATGTTCTATTAAATTTCTCATAATTCTGTTTCATTTACATGCACCTACTGGAGTTACGTCAGCTAAACTATTCCTGGGATGCTTTTTCAAGATATGCCACAATGAGCCTGATTTTGAGAAAGCTGAGGCACAGGGATTGTAAGCAGGGACAGGCATTGCTGTCATCTACCTGGATTTTCTTTGTATTGCTGCAATAGGTGATTGAATGCTGAGCCAAACAGACTGCTTTCATGAGCTGTAAAATCACTGGATATGTCTCATAAAAGGTGCAGACTGCTGAAGGAAGAATTTGGTGCAGCTGTATTAGCCAAATGTAAGAATGCTCAGCCCTGGCACGGTTGTTACAGCAGTCTGCAGATAGTATGGCTCCTCTGGGGTCTGCCAGTGACATTCAATACTGTCTGTTACACCTGGCAGTTTGTGGTTACTGAAGTTGTTACAAGAGAGTGATAGTGCTTCTCCTAAAGAGCCTCTCAATCTTGAAAAAGATGTGTTTTGTCAAGCAATAGAGGGAGAGCTTACCATGGCTGACTGCAGCCAAGTTGGATGACTACCTGACCTAGAAGAAAAAGGATGTGTGTAATTCTTATGAATTTAGTATTTTCTGTGGTATAAATATTCAACTATAAAACTGCGATGCATGCCTGGAATGTTATACATTATCGATGTGGAAAGTAGTAATGCCATGTCTGTTTCTTGCTTGCTCCAAAGATGGAGCAGCATTAGCTGGTGAGTGTGTGGAAGCACCATTTTGTGCAGTTTCAGTGTTGTTTGCAACTAAGTTTGTACTTTCTGCTCAGTGAACAAGGTACTGACCAGGAGTGTCTATTCACTTCCAAGAAAATGCCCCTGCCAGGTTGGTACTGTGTTGAGAGTGACCCTTTACAGAGGAATATTTGGGCAGGCTGGATTTGTGGCATTACAGCTTCTGTTTGCTATATCACTTCAAAGAAAAATAGGACTTTGATGGTAATTGTCCCAGACCAGTTTAAGAAAGATTGGTGTGATTTCAAAATCTCTTTTTTCTCACAGTTGTATTTCCACATTTATGCTAGAGAGAGCTTATAATTTAATTTTTTTATACTCTCACATCAAAATATACTCTCACATTTTTATAGAAATCTGGCATACAAATAGTAATCTCTTGGTTTTGCAAACCAAGTGTGGGATAGACAAACAAGCAGAAAGTGAGAATATGAGTGAAATGAATAAAGAGAATCATTAAGGTTGGAAAAGACCTCTAAATCATTAAGTCCAACCACTAATCAAGCACTGATGTGTTCACCATGGAACCTTGTCCCCAGGTGCCACACCTACACTTCTAGGGTTGGTGATTCCACCGCTTTCCTGGGCAGCCCATTGCAATGCTTGGCCACCCTGGCAGTGAAGAATATTTTTCTAATATCCAATCTAAACCTCCTCTGGCACAACTTGAGGCTACTTCTGCTCATCCTGCCACTTGCTACTTGGGAGGAGAGAACAACCCCTACCTGGCTGCAAACTCCTTTCAGATAGTTGGAGAGAGTGATAAGGTCCCCCCCCACCCCCAAGCCTTCTTTTTCTCCAGGTTTAACTGCCCCAGCTGCAAATGGCAGGTTAAAAGATAAAGCATGTCCTGTTATGAGAGGATGATGTGGTTTGTATGTTTACGTTTGTTACAAATCATGCTTCCAAAATAGTAAAGAACGTGTAAAGATGTGAAATCTAAGAAAACTAATTATTTCAGGCAGCAGCTTAATTAGAAATTAGGATATTATACATTGTTGGCAAGGGAGCAATCCACAATAAATATTTTCTATTGGGGCTGTGGCTACAAAACAGACTGAATCCTCTGTTAAGGTCTCAGAGCATGTGTGGCAGATAATAAAGTTAGCATTTCCTCTCTTCTGTTAATTGACTTTGCTAAACTCCTCTGGTTGAATGCCTTTTGGCATGTCCTTTGTTAGTTCTCTCCAGTTCCAAATCAGTGTGATGGAAACAGTATTAGTACTAATAATATCCTCCTTCACCATTATTTATCCATATTATTATCATTGTGTTGATTGGAAAGGAAGAAAGGATTTGGTTTAGAGAAATGCAAATGATATTGTGGGGTTTTGTGATGGTAAGGTGTGGGGGTGACCAGTAATTGAATCTTGTTGCTGCAATGACAAAAAAGCCTTCCAAAATGGTTGCACAAAATTTAACTCTTGCTCTTAGTCTCTACACTGTGGAAATATAGGAGAAGGTGGAAGGTTAAAATTGCACTTTCTTAACCAGGACATAATTTGCTATTCTAGATTTCATCTGCTTGGACAAGTTTTTTCTTGACAAAGGACTCTGTTTTTGTGTGTGTGCCTGTGTCCAAAGTGTTGGACAAATCTGCTCCTACAGAGGAATGATTGCTAAGGACAAGGAAAGTCGTAATTACACATGCAGTTTCTTAATCATTTACTGACACAGAAGAATGGGCTTTGAAGAATGCGGAACTTTTCTTACCAAACAGGTTAAAAAAAAAATTATCATCACAGAACAAATGCTTGGCATTTTCTATACGCCTTTCTTAGTGAGTAATATTTTGTTTGGTTATGAAACTTTAAATGTCATTTAAATGCTGCTGTTTGTTTTCCTGTAAGATGAGGCTTTTCCTGCAAGGCCTTGCTTTTTCAGTCTTAATTTTCAGCATATTTAGTGTTGCCTTTTTTTTTATTTTGTTTTCTCTTTCTTATATTTTCTTCTTGCTCATCTGCAGATCTGCTTCCTCCTTTAAGAGATGCTTTCTGCAAAATATGTAGACGCCAGAGTTTTTATGTCCTGGAGCTAGAGATGAATGGAGCTAGTGGATTACTGGGGCTAGTGTAAATCTGCAGCTGACAGTCTATGCTCTGCCCTGGCACCCGTGCTAAAGAAGATCGGTGACGTGCACAGGGGTAGTTCGGAGCAGAACTCAATTAACCAGGGAAAATCTTTATGTAGCTGGCCAGCATCGCATAACCCTTGTTCATCTCCGAAGGCGAGGGAAACCTCCTCTTGTCAGACAGACCAAGCTCGGCTTTCTTTGGCTGCACGTTGCGAGGCAAGAGATGGGGAGATTACACCGCTCCCGCCCAGCCTGCGGCTTTAGCTTTCCCTGGGGAGGCCCGGAGGGGTGCGAGGCCTTGGCGCGGGGCGTGGCGCGGCGCGGGGA